>WNGS01000993.1:10578-39915 GCA_020271785.1 Procambarus virginalis | reverse complement strand
GGGCGTCCAGCCGCCGCACATAGAAAACGGATGGTACCATTTTCTGTGAACATGACATCCCTCCTTTTCTTTAAAAGAATGAATACAGATGTCTACCATGCTTGTAGCACAAAGCAAAGTTATTGACACAAAGTAAGTTTTAACATATCAAGAGATATTGCATACATTTAACATTAATTAAACACACAAAGAATTTAAACAATCTTTACCACAAAGGATTTCAATGTTAAAAATACATATGCAATGTTAAACAAACATGAAAGAAACTGTAATACAAAGTTACAAAATATTGAATGAGAGATCTGCATTATTCAAACAATATTAAATTTAGTTCAGCATAACAAGTAAATACTTTGCATTACATAGGAACACAATTAATCATCATATCGTGTAGGGCGTTTAACATGACGTTTTGGACGAGAGTCCTTAAATACAAAAACATCCCTCGATGAATTGTTTATCGAGTTATAACTCATTTTTCTTTTTCTTTTGCACGACTTTGCACTTCATCATTTTCTACACTATTTGGAATCACTTTGAAATAAGCCATATTACGTGTTATACTATGATCTCTATTACTCGCTGTTACCATAGTTCCTTTTACACTAATCACTTTATATGGTTTTGTATCATACGGCATATCTAGCTTTCCCTCTTTTTTCTTTTTAACGAGAACAGTATCTCCAACCTTTATGAATTGTTCCTTTGCACGTTGATCATGAGCAATTTTCATTTTGCCCTTGGCTAGTGCATCCTTCTGAGCGAGACGTTTATCCGTTACCTTGGCTGGCATGACAGGTAGTGCGATTCTCATAGGACGTCCAAATAAAAGTTCGCCAGGCGACTTGCCCAGTGTTCCATGCGGTGTTGCACGGTAGTTCCTGAGAAAAGCATACATAGCTTGTTTCCAGGATCGTCCTTCGGCATGAGCACAGCGTACAGCTTTCATGAGAGGTTGCATGAATCTCTCTACTTCTCCATTTGCTTGAGGATGTAGTGGCATCACACGGCGGTGTTTGAATCCAATATGCTCAGCAAAGTTGACAAAGTCTTGTCCATTAAATGGCGGTCCATTGTCCGTCTTGACAACTTCAGGAATGCCAAAGTTTGAAAAGATCTTGTCGAGTTTCGGGATGACAGCCTTTGCAGATGTGGAAGTGATGATTTCTACTTCTGGATAACGTGAGTGATCATCAATGACTACCATCAAGTACTCTCCAGTTGGTAGCGGTCCACAGAAGTCCATCGATACTTCCATCCATGGTGCAGCAGGTAGTGGTGAAGGTTGTAGAGGTGTTGGTCTTGAAGTATCCACTGCAGCTTGGCAAGGGACACAGGCATCATGCATGTCCTTAGCTTGACGATCAATGCCAGGAAACCACACCTTTTCTCGTAGCAGCTGTTTGGTCCTTACAAGACCTTGGTGTCCTTGATGTGCAAGCTTCAGAGCACGTTGCTGGAGAACAGCTGGAATGACGATACGAGTACCTCGCAGCACGGTGTCGCGTTGTTGCGTAACACTTAATTCTGTCTGGATGCGTTCAAGTGCTTTGAATGCATCTTGGTCAACTCCTGAGGGTGGGATGCGTGGAAACTTTTTCTTAGTCAATGCATCCACTGTTGCTTGCAGAGTTGGGTCCTCTAGGGTTGCAGTACGGATTTCATCAAGAGTGAGAGCCTTAGGGACTGCATCACAGGTTACAGAGTGTACATATTCCTCGGCAACTTGCTGATGCTTGGTGATGGTGAAACTGTTGGCAGGATGTCGACTGATGTAATCAGCGGGATTGCCTGCACCTGGCTTGTATTTCACCGTAAAGTTGTATGGTTGCAGACGAAGAGCCCATCTCTCAATGCGAGCTGGTGGTTTGGACTTTGGATTATTGAAGATGGTCTCCAACGGTTTGTGGTCAGTGACTATCGTGGTAAAGGGTGCACCAAGCAGATACACATTGAAGTGTTCACAGCCCCATACAAGAGCAAGAGCTTCCTTCTCTGTCTGACTGTATCGTTGCTCAACATCTGTGAGAGAACGGCTGGCGTAGGCAATTACTACTCTGAATCTGGTTGACCAGGTTTGTGTTGGGCTAACACAGCACCTAAACCAACAGGACTAGCATCCACCGTTAACTCAGTGTCCATTGATGGATCAAAGTATGCAGCAGTCGCATTTTCTACTAGTGCATCTTTCACAGCATCAAATGCATTTTGCTCGACATCGCTCCAGTACCATGATGCATTTTTCTTCAGGAGCTCACGTAGAGGCTTCGTAATGGTAGCAAAATCTGGAATGAAGCGAGAACAGTAGTTTGCCATTCCCAGAAAACTATGTACTTCAGTGGATGTTGAAGGAGGTGCAGCATTCTTGATATCTGCAACTTTCTTAGGATCTGGAGACAGACCTTTGTCACTAAGTACATGTCCAAAGAATTCAATTTTATGTTGATTGAACTCACACTTTGCTCGGCTTAGCGTCAAATTCTTTTCTCGTAAGCGTTGCAATGTTGCACGAAGAGCTTTGTCGTGTTCAGCTTGGGTACGGCCATAAACAATGATGTCATCAGACATGTTGTCAGCATTAGGTATATCTTGCAATACCTGGCTGATGATGTGCTGGAATACTTCAGCAGCACTGTTAATACCAAAACTCAGGCGCTTGTACCTATACAGACCTCGATGTGTCGTAAACGTTGTGATGAATCGACTCTCATCATCAAGTTCAAGCTGATGATAGCCCTTGTTTAAATCTAACTTGCTGAATACAGTTGCACCATTCAAGCGGTATATCATATCATCTACAGTGGGTGTAGGATGGCGTTCACGCATTATTGCCTTGTTGGGAACACGCATGTCTACACAAATGCGTATCTCATCTGGATTCTTCGGCTTTGGTGGAGTGACAATTGGGCTTACCCATGGTGTTGGGCCTGTTACCGGTTCAATGATATCTAGTTCTATCAGCCTATCCAGTTCGGCATCGACTTTCTTGCGAGTATGGAATGGTTGTCGGCGATGTGGTTGGGCAACTGGAATTACATCTGGGTTGATATGCAGATGTACCTTGCTATCAGTATAACAACCTATGGATTTAAACCGATCAGAAAATTCAGCAACAATAGCATCAACATTGTTTGCAGATTCCACTGCTACAGCATTAGAAAGCTGAAGTAGCCCCAATTTGGTTGAAGTCTTGTAACTGAGTAAAGACTCCTTTGCATTCCTAACAACATGGAATGTAGTAATGAGCATTGCATTCTTTGACTTAATCTCTGCAGTGAAAGTTCCAATCACTGGTAAGGCTACCTTTGAAGCATAGGCAGTGGCTTTGCCATTATAGTTTTCAAGCTTTGGAACTGTTTTTTAAATTTTTCATAGTGGCACTCAGCAATGGTGTCAATGTTTGATCCAGTGTCAATGAGAATTTTGAGACAAATGCCAGCAATGTATACTATAGTCTCTGGGTTGTTTGGAAGATCATTCCATTTGTGATTGATTGTACTCCATAAATATAATCACATTCACTGTCATCTGAGACTGGTTGTAATGAAATGTTGTCTTGTATATTATTAACATTCTTGATTTGAGGTGCAATATTGTGTTTGCCACCTCGACTCCTATGACTTGATCCTCGTACATTGCTTTTATTTATTGATTGTGGTTTCTTTAGTGCGGAACGACACATAGCACCAAAATGACCTAGTTTTCTACACTCATAGCACTTCTTACCTTGTGCAGGACAAACATTATCTTGGTGTGGGTAGTCTCCTCCACAATTGTAACATTTATTGTTGACAACCTCTGATGTGAGTCGTTGTGACTGCTTGAGTCTTGTTCCATGACTCCAGTTGTGATGTGGTTCTCGGCTCAATTTAATGTTAGGTTTGGCATGATATCTTCTACGATCATGGTGTACTCCCTGAACCTTACATACTTCATGACTGTTAGTAACAGTGGCAGAACCGTTGTTGGCACTGCACTCCATGGCACGAGCATCACGTGCAGCATCTTCCATTCGACGAGCCATATCCAGTATCTTGTTAAGAGAACTTTCATCATCAACAAGTTCTAGAGCTCTTCGACGAAGACGTGTAGATGTGCATGTTTCAATTATTTGCTGTTTGATTTCTTTGTCAACATCAGCAAACTCACAGTGGGTTGCTAAACCCTGCAGACGTGTATGGTATTGATCAACAGTTTCATTAGAGAGTTGTTTTGCTCTCCTGAAATGCATAATTTCCATAGCAGTATTTTGCCTTGGTTTGAAATGCTCAGTTAATTTGGCCTTGGCAGTGTCATAATCTTTGGCACCACCAGTATCTTTCAGTGTATCAAAGATATCACAAACTCTATCACCTGCATAATGAAGCAGAAAGGCACGCTTTCTTTCAGCACTTTTGATATCAGAAACTATCAACAAATTTTCAAACCTTTTAAGCCATTTGACCCACCTCTGTGACAGGTTTGTCTGGTCACAGTCAGGATCAAATGCAGGAAACTGAGGTATATTTGCCATTTTTACTGAATAAATGTAAACTTATCACTTAAAATGTTCCTCAGAATATATAACACTTACTGCACTGTATATGTTATTCAAGAATTCACTGTAATTACTTTAATTTTGCAAAGCACACAAGCATTTTAATGCAAAAGTTCACAACAGTGCACAACACAGCAGCAACTGATTTCTTACCTAACCCTTGTGTACATGTGTTGTTCCTACTCACAGCAACACAGCAGTTGTTAGCAGTTGGTACAGCAATTGGCAGCAGTTGGCAGCAGTAGGCAGCAGTTGGCAGCAGTTGGCAGCAGTAGGCAGCAGTAGGCAGCAGTTGGTTAACAGCGTGAAGAATTTTGTAGCACGAAGCGTCGTTTCGTAACACAGCGTCGGCAGATTCCTCTCACAGCAACAATCAGCACAGCTTGGGTAGCACACAGCATTGGCCAGCACACAGCAACGGCCAGCACACAGCAACGATCAGCACACAGCAACAGTCAGCACACAGCAACAGTCAGCACACAGCAACAGTCAGCACACAGCATGGGGTTGCATACAGCATCGGGTATGGTGCTCAAAGACAGCTTCTTCCTCCTCTGGGCGAGACAGCATGCTCCTTCCTTGTGTTTTGTTGAACAAAATACCTGCGTTCCCAGTTCATCCTCGTCGCCAATGTGGTGTCTGGTGTATATCTGAGATAGTCTTGGTAGTAAGGTTGATGTAAAGTCATTCCTGGTTACTGACTTTAATAATAATAAACGATTACATGACTATGGCTCCCAAGCTTGGCAGGCGTCCTGTGCTTTGTTTACGTCTTCTAGTCTAGTGGCGTCCACTCGCCGCACATAGAAAACGGATGGTACCATTTTCTGTGAACATGACAGTTGGTTTCGGTTGTAAAATGTTGGAGGACTCAGTGGCGAGTGTTTATTAGTATAAATCCCCAGCTGAGATCAGAGAGGCCGCGAGTCACCATTAATACTCCGCTCAGTAAAGTAGTGCCTTCTCAGCTGGAGATCATCAGAAATAATGTGAACTGGAAAAGCCTAACTATGTAAGGGAAAAATGGACTCCATCAAAAAGTATGCATGGGGAATATAGTGAATAAAATCATTAATGCGTTTGATTGCATAGGTAAAGAATAGAGTATTAAGGAGCGATGATGCAAGAGAGGTGGACGCCATCTTGACTGGAGGGGGAGGTGTATTGCTGCCGACCGTTCCTGCTATTTGAGGGGTTTTCTCCGGCCGTACAGTCAGATAAGCCTATCCTTGTATATAACCAGGGTTGCAAGATTGGGTAGAGTAATATTACAGAAGTTGGAGAGGTTTTATAAGAGTCCAGGTTTCCTAGAGGTAAAAATATATGTGTCATTGGATGATAGCGGTTCGTGGCTGGGTGCATGACACCAAGAATGGGACAGTGAGCCGTGGGGTGGTCAGAGCCACTTAAGTTTATAATACATAGTGATCTTATGTTTTAAGGAAAACGCCTTTTTAAATGTATTCATGTGTGTCTTATACATATAAATTTGTTACCTGTGTACTAGGCTATTTCCCTTACTCCTCATACTCCCTAGACAACATCGTAGGGACCACCACCACCAAATTCTCACTAGCTCTCTATGACAACAAAAACGTAACACTACTAATAACATCAGTAAGACACAGGCCGTGACATAATTGGGTAGCCTGTCCGAGAGCACCTCACCTATTGAGCAGCCTGATCGAAAGCCTAATAAAAGTGGATAGCCTGTAGGTGTAACCTGACATAAAAATTGTGTAGCTAATCTATTCACTTTAACTTGTGTAGAAATTTAGAATATTTTTAATATTGGTATAATATGAATATGTACTTTATTACTTATTTATGTACATTTTATTTGTCTTTATGAAAAGTGTTTTAAGAAATTTTTGTGTGTTCTCGAGTGCAAAAACTTACCAGTTGACAGGGCAGTCAAGTAAACTAAGCAGTGTCCTTATCAGTTTTCAAAACAAATTCTCAGCCTAAAAAGAGAAAGGTGGTGCAGAATCATAATTTGTGTTGGAGTCTGCTGTATCTTAGCACACTAAAAATGGATTTGGTAGCACAACAAATTGTCGACAATCCTAGTGTTGAGGGTTTGAAAGCGGCAAAAAAGTCTATTCTAGTGGCTATTGGCAAGCACTATGGACTATTATTGCACATGGGAATGGTGAAGACGGAACTGCTAAGAGAAATAATGATACACTGGGTAGATGAGCAAATTCTCCCACAGGAAATATTAGAGCAGTCCCCGTCCACCAGTGGTGCAAATGTTGTAACTACAGGAAAGGTAGAGACTCAGTTGCAGTGGCAGGCAGAATTGGAACTAAAGAAGTGGCAGTTTGAGGCAGAGCAAGCTCAGAAGAGGCTAGAGGCAGAGCAAGCTCAGAAGAGGCTAGAGGCAGAGCAAGCCCAGAAGAAGCTAGAGGCAGAGCAAGCTCAGAAGAGGTTGGAGGCAGAGCAAGCCCAGAAGAAGCTAGAGGCAGAGCAAGCTCAGAAGAGGCTAGAGGCAGAACAAGCTCAGAAGAGGATAGAGGCAGAGCAAGAACTAGCTATGAAGAAGTTAGAAGTGGAGCTAGCTCAGAAAAAAATAGAGTTACAGATTAGGCTAGCAGATTTGGGAATTAGATCAGAAAATACCGGTGTTGACGATTTAGGAACACCTGGGCAGTTAAAGATTAACAAAAATATCAAGTTTCCTCTATTCTGTGAGACTGACTCAGACCAGTTCTTCATTCATTTTGAAAAGTTAGCACGGAGTATGGAATGGCCTGAAACACATTGGGTATCTCTTCTTCAAGGTCAGTTGGTGGGAAAGGCGCAGAAAATATTTGCAGCTATGCCTTTGAGTGACAGTTTTGACTATGAGAAGGTAAAAGCAGCCATCCTTACTGCTTATCAACTTGTTCCTGAGGCTTATAGGCAAAAGTTTAGACAACTGAGACGAGACCCAAGTCAAACCTTGGTAGAATTTGCACAAGAGAAATATCATATGTTTAATAAATGGTTAGATGCAGAAAAAATTAGGGATCTGGACTCTCTTAAAAATTTACTCCAAGTAGAAGAATTTTTATCTTGCATACCTTCTAATGTGGCTTTGTATTTGGCAGAGAAATTACACAGAGATATCTATGAGTTGGCTAAATTAGCAGATGAATATGAGTTGATGCATAAAGTAACTTTTAAAAATAAAATTCAATCAAATAGACAAGGATCTGGTCGAGCAGTAAACTCCTCCGTCAGATTTGGGTCCCACATGTACCCAACAGCAGGTCAAGGAAACACTTTTTCAAAGGTGCCAGGTGGTAAAGAGGGTAATGTGAAACCCAAAGAGGATCACACTAGTAATAAGCCTCACCCAGAGTTGAAACAGTGTTCCTACTGCCATAGGAGGGGTCATGTTGTTAAGAGTTGTTGGTTTCTTCACCCAGAAAAGAGGCCTATGGCACTCACAGTGTGTGAGGGGAGGAAAACCAAATGTGTAACAAAAAATAATGGGGAAAAAAGCACTTGCTATAAATCATTTTGGAGAGTTTATATCAAATGGAAAATTACAATGTGCAAATGGTTTGTGGCATGATGTTAAAATTTTGATGGATACAGGAGCATCCCAATCTTTATTATTAGAGAGTGTGTTACAATATATACAGTCTACAGAGACTGGG
This sequence comes from Procambarus virginalis, assembly GCA_020271785.1. NCBI lineage: Eukaryota > Metazoa > Arthropoda > Malacostraca > Decapoda > Cambaridae > Procambarus > Procambarus virginalis. The sequence continues at coordinate 31,731 of WNGS01000993.1, read as the reverse complement.
GAGGTAATGATTATACAAGGAATCACTGGAGATTTCCAGACTGTACACTTGAGAGAAGTAAACCTAGACTGTGATTATATTAAAGGCAAAAGTTTAGTAGGTGTTAGTCCTAAATTACCAGTTGCTGGCATTGATCTAATTGTGGGGAATGATCTTGCTGGTAATCGAGTTAAAAGAGATGACCACCCAATAATGCTAACTAAGCCAGAGGTGATTAGGGCATGGACAGATCCTGAGGACAAGGTAATGTACCCAGCATGTGCCGTGACCCAGTCAAAATCAGAGTCTCAAATATCACAAACTCCCAATAATGTAAGTCAGGAGACCAAATTAGAGGTTAACAAATCAAATAGTGAAGTGGATCTTTGTGACACTTTTATGGCCACGTTGGAAGAAGCAGATGGGAACAGGATGGGGAGCACCTCCACCAAACCACCTAGGAAAGGGGGTAGGGGAGAGTGTAGTCCAGTTACCACATCTGGCTCTTCAGACTTGAGATCAAAATCAAATTTTATTCATCACCAAAAAACTGATCCTACGTTGACTGACTTGCATAATAAGGCAGTAACTGAACTAGAAGCAGAATCGAAGGCTATGACTTATTACTACACTAAAGAGGTGTTGATGCCGAAGTGGAGACCTAGGAACTCATCTGTGTCACACACTTGGGAGGTAGTTAATCAAGTAGTCCTACCGAGGGGTTATAGAGAACAAGTGGTAAGTGTAGCCCATGATTCACCAATAGGCGGTCATCAGGGTATTTCACCAAGATATTGACTAGACCTAGAATCAGTTCACTTAAAGATATAATCACTGGAGCACTAACTCTGGACAGAAGAGCCTCCAATAGCACCAGGTGGACCCACTATGCGATAAACACCATCAATACATTCGATATAACAAACACAGTCACTGAGAAAGGTGTCGACGAAATACATGCAGACTTTGTTATGCAAGCCCCTTGGGAATCTCCGCCAGCAGACTTTACGATTATGGCTATTGTAGGAAAAAAGAACCAGACAAATCCTCTTCTGCTACGTAACATTGCACAGATGCATATAGAAGCAAACATGGCATCCGACAGCTTCACATACTTCACCGATGGATCAGTAGACCAGCAGGGACACGAAACCGGAGCTGCAGTTAAAGCAGGAAACTCTGTACATAGTTGGAGGCTCTCAAATGGGTGTTCGACTTTACAAACAGAGATCCTAGCCATTCAAAAGGCTCTTGCTCAACACCGACAACATGTTATCATACATACAGATTCGAGAACCGCCATTGAAACCTTGCAACAAGAACGCATATGTAATAACATACATCTGATCACAACTGTCATATCATTAATGCAAACACTCAAACGACAAGGCCGACGGGGTCTTCTCAACTGGGTGCCATGTCATGTGGAAATCATAGGAAATGACATTGCAGACGAAGCTGCAAAACTTGCAACTAAGAGAAGAACTGTAGACATTTGCATACCACAGAGTCTGTCACAGATTAAGAGAGTAATTAGAAGCAGGGCAATGCAAAAGTTGTACAGTGACCACACCTCAGCTGTTGCAACATCTCGATCTGCAGGTTGGTACAGGAATTCAACCAACTACGAACCACTTATGTTAATGAAGGGGAGCAGTAGAGCAACAGAAGTACACTTACATCGCATCAGGCTTGGATACCCATGTGCATGGGAAATAGTCTTACAGGTTCCGGAAGATGAGAGGAAATGTCAACACTGTGGAGAAATGCCCGACAGACCTCTGGAACATTATCTAACACAGTGCACAGTTACAAACCCATTAAGATTTCAACTTCGATTCAACAGAGCAGAAGTTGTTAATGCATATGGCAACATCTTACTGAAGCGACCATACGAGTAATAAATACTTATACTCCGCCCAAGTAAAACAGGAACAAGCAACACTTAGTGGGCCAGCCAGAGGCTTAGGGCGCGCGCAAGGATATCCCTGCAAAAAAAAAAAAAAATCAGGGTATTGCAAAAACATATAATAAAATAAGCAAGTACTTTACCTGGCCTGGATTAAAGAAAGATGTCATCCAGTATTGTAATGAATGTCCTGTATGTATAAAAACTGGCAAACCAAACCAGGTAATACCAAAAGCTCCTTTACAGCCAATTGTGGTAGCCGAGGAACCCTTTACCCATATTATTGTTGATGTAGTATGCCCATTGCCTAGAACCAAGAGTAGTAATATGTATATCATCACCATGATGTGTCAGACTACACGCTTTCCTGAGGCATTCCCTGTGAGAAATGCTACAACGAAAGTTGTAGTAAGGCACATAATGAAATTTTGTACTATTTTTGGTTTACCAAAAGTAATACAGACAGATAATGGGGCTAATTTCACTTCCAAAGGTTTTCAGCAGTTTTGTGGGGAGTTTGACATCCTCCATAAGACATCCACTACTTACCACCCTGAGAGCCAAGGTGCTTTGGAAAGGATGCACCAAACCCTTAAGCAAATGCTGAGAACCAGTTGCATGGAAACTGGCAGAGACTGGGATGATGGTCTTCCACTGATGCTCATGGCACTGAGGGATACTTATCAAGAGTCCCTGGGGTGTTCACCCAACTCATTAGTTTTTGGCCATGAGGTGAGAAGTCCACTAACCACCTTAAGAGATAAGGTGGTCGAAAATCCAAAGAGTGTTGTGCAGGTAAACTATATTCATGACTTATAAGATAAGTTAAATAAAAACAGGGCAAAGCCTTAATTCATCTTAAAGAAGCTCAAGGAAAAATGAAGGCATAGTACGATAAAAAGACAAAGCAAAGACATTTTGAGGCAGGTGATAAAGTGGTGGTACTAATGGCACGACAGGGACCAACATTGTTGCATAGGTTCCAAGGTCCTTATACAGTGATAAAGAAACTCAGTCCCACCAATTATGTAATCCAAACACCTGATCTCAAGAGAAAGGAAATAGTAGTGCATGTGAATAGGATGAAACTAACACAGAAGGGAACTACCAATACCAACCAGGTGCTTAGTGTAGCCCATGTAGATGAGAATAATGGGGAATGTGATTTTAATAGTGTACCTAATGCTCATGTACCTTATTTTAGCAATGGGGAGTGGTTGGCTAATGTCCAGAAAATGGTGGAACATTTGTCATCAGAGCAGAAGCAGGACTTGGAGCAGTTGCTGACTTCTCATGCAGACATCTTTGGCGATATTCCCACCCAGACTACAGTTATTCACCACGACATCGAGGTGACAGACAACCAACCAGTCAAGTCACACCAATATAGAGTCAACCCTACCAAGTTGATTCTCATCCAGAAAGAAGTCGACTACATGCTTCAACATGGATTGGTGAGACCTAGCAGCAGCAGTTGGAGTAGTCCTTGTATTTTGGTTCCAAAGAAGGATGGAACTCACAGGTTGGTCATTGACTACCGTAAGCTAAATGTAATGACTGTTGATGATAACTTTCCAATACCCAGATTAGATGATTGTATAGACAGTGTTGGTAAAGCCAAGTTTGTAACCAAACTAGATTTGTCAAAAGGGTACTGGCAAATTCCTTTAACACCAAGAGCTCGGGAGATGAGTGCATTTATAACTGCAGATGGGTTGTATGAATTCACTGTAATGCCTTTTGGGCTGAAAAATGCCCCGGCAACTTTCCAGCGTCTTATGAACTTAGTGTTAAAAGACATACCACAATGTAGAGCTTACTTGGATGATATTGTAATTTTTCACAATAATTGGGAGGACCATATGAAAGGTTTGGCTAAAGTATTAAAATGCTTAAAGGAGGCTAATTTAACTGTAAACTTACATAAATGTACTTTTGCTAGAGCTAGTATTTCTTACTTAGGTATGAAGTGGGAAATGGTAAGGTGTTACCACTCAAAAATAAAATAAATGATATATTAGAGTATCCAGTGTTGACTAGCAAGAAGGAGGTGCAAAGATATCTAGGAATGTGTGCTTATTATAGGAAGTTCTGTAAAAATTTTGCAGCTCCTTTGACAAACTTGCTATGTAAAAATGTAAAGTTTAGATGGTCTCAGGAATGTCAGGATGCATTTACTAAATTAAAAAGAATGTTGTCATCTGGTCCAGTGTTAGCTACTCCTGACTACTCTAAGCCATTCAAACTATATATAGATGCTTCGGACTGGGGTGCTGGTTCTGTACTAATGCAAGAAGATGATGAGGGTATTAATCATCCAATACATTACTATTCTAAAAAATTTACTAAATGTCAACAGACTTACTCCACAGTGGAGAAGGAGGCTTTATCATTATTACTAGTTGTTAAAAAATTTGACATTTAATTGTCAGCCAATACTGTTGAAGTGTTTACTGACCACAACCCCTTAACATTTATTGCTAGCATGAAGAATTCCAATCAGAGAATATTAAGGTGGCCTTTATTGTTGCAAGAGTACAATCTGGTCATCAAACATATTCCAGGAAAATTAAATGTAGTAGCAGATGCACTTTCTAGATTGCCAAAACCTGGGGTAACTTAGGGTTGTACTATTGCACAGAGATGTATATATTAGTGTGTATCTAGTGTTTATTATTTTTTTAACATTTACAACATTTACTGTTTCTTTACAATTATTATGAAATCTGTTTGAGTTGTAAATTTTATGTGAAAAAAAAGTTAAATTCCTTTAAGAATTTCCCCTTTTTTTTCTCCATGGCTTAGGAGGGGTGTTACGAACCTTACCTCCTGTGGAGGTTGGTTTCGGTTGTAAAATGTTGGAGGACTCAGTGGCGAGTGTTTATTAGTATAAATCCCCAGCTGAGATCAGAGAGGCCGCGAGTCACCATTAATACTCCGCTCAGTAAAGTAGTGCCTTCTCAGCTGGAGATCATCAGAAATAATGTGAACTGGAAAAGCCTAACTATGTAAGGGAAAAATGGACTCTATCAAAAAGTATGCATGGGGAATATAGTGAATAAAATCATTAATGCGTTTGATTGCATAGGTAAAGAATAGAGTATTAAGGAGCGATGATGCAAGAGAGGTGGACGCCATCTTGACTGGAGGGGGAGGTGTATTGCTGCCGACCGTTCCTGCTATTTGAGGGGTTTTCTCCGGCCGTACAGTCAGATAAGCCTATCCTTGTATATAACCAGGGTTGCAAGATTGGGTAGAGTAATATTACAGAAGTTGGAGAGGTTTTATAAGAGTCCAGGTTTCCTAGAGGTAAAAATATATGTGTCATTGGATGATAGCGGTTCGTGGCTGGGTGCATGACACCAAGAATGGGACAGTGAGCCGTGGGGTGGTCAGAGCCACTTAAGTTTATAATACATAGTGATCTTATGTTGTAAGGAAAACGCCTTTTTAAATGTATTCATGTGTGTCTTATACATATAAATTTGTTACCTGTGTACTAGGCTGTTTCCCTTACTCCTCATACTCCCTAGACAACATCGTAGGGACCACCACCACCAAATTCTCACTAGCTCTCTATGACAACAAAAACGTATCACTACTGATAACATCAGTAAGACACAGGCCGTGACATGGTCCCGGGTTTGATCCTGGGCGCTGGCGAGAAACAATGGGCATAGTTTCTTTCACCCTATGCCCCTGTTACCTAGCCGTAAAATAGGTACCTGGGTGTTAGTCAGCTGTCACGGACTGCTTCCTGGGGGTGGAGGCCTGGTCAAGGACCGGGCCGCGGGGACACTAAAGTTCCGAAATTCTCTCAAGATAACCTCAAGATATCATTCAAAATTTTATCGTATCAATTGCTATGTAAACCAATAATGTCCAACCCAAACCTATAATGTCCTATCCCAACATAAGGTGGTCCATCCCATCCTACTCCAACCTATCAGAACCTAAATTCTAGCTGAATCTACCTAAATTTCCCTTGCCCATCTAAATTTAACCAACAAGTGATCCAACGATATTTATATATTTTTTATTTATCTATGTAGATAGATAAATATCTTACATTCTTATCTTACATACAAGGGTTCTTACATTCTTTTACAGCCACTAGCACACATAGCGTTTCGGGCAAGTCCTTAATCCTAATTATTCTCTGGAATACCACCCGCTAAAGCATTTAACAACCAGGTATCCATTTTACAATTGGGTAAACAGAAGGCTACAGTTAAGGATTGTCGCTCAGTAAATCCTCCAATGGTTTAGACATTGATTCATATTTACTATATACTCCCAAAGTACATCCTTTTATAATCTAAATTGTACTATATCTAGTACAACTCCACTTGTTCTACCCAAATTTTACCAAATTCAACTTTAACAAAAGCTAAACTAACTAAACATATGCACCCATATCCTCACATACAAGTCTATGTGACCTCTCTCCATCCATTACAAGAGCTAGCTATAAACCCAAATATGCTAATTTACACTATTTCCTGAACAAGCATCTTCATTACCCCTAAGATATTATATACATCATACCCTACACAACCTTACCTAACACAATCGAAGCTAGATTTGATTAATGTTGGTAAAATTTTACCAACTTTTATGTTGGTAAGCAGTCCCCCCACCTAAAATTGCGTAATTTAAGACAATTTCCACCAAATTTATCCAAATTTACAGTATCATAGTTCAACAAAATAGCCCAATTTAACCAGCTTTAACTTATTCCATCTAAATTTTAATGTCTATTTCCAATATCCAGTTACCGTATAACATATCCCAATCTCAAGACCATTTATCACTGTTATTATATAACAAACCAAAGCTCATTTTAACTAAATGAAAGAAATCATATTACTACCAAAAGCGGAATTTAACTGTTAGAACTGTTAACATCAATTGCCAACATCCAGTCTTGGCATAACATACCCAGTACTCAAGACTATTTCATAGTGTTGGTGTTGTTTCCATCTAGCTATTTTCTACATCCAGATGTGCTTTTTCTAGCATTAATCTTACCAAACCAAACCAGACCTAGCATAACCTACTCTAACCTCATATTACCACAAATTAACTACCTCGGGCCCAACCTTTAATAGCACATATTCTTGTGAAAGGGTTATTTTTAGTTATAAACAGACCTGTGCCTAACCTGTTAATATAATCTTTGTTGAATATTGTATCTATATTGTTAGGAATGTGTTTGTTTGCAGGCGATGAGTCATAATAACGTGACTAAAGTATGTTGACCAGACTACACACTAGAAGGTGAAAGGACGACGACGTTTTAGTCCGTCCTGGACCATTCTCAAGTCGTCGAAGGGACGACACCGAAACGTCGTTGTCCCTTCACCTTCTAGTGTGTGCTCTGTTCAACAAATGTTTTTTTTTTTTTATATAAATCCAACTGCCCTGTGCCTAACCAACCTGGATCTATGTTCATTATTGCAGCTATATTTGTTAAAAAACTGTGTCTTTTTATACATTGTTACGGTATCGACACCGTCACTGAAGTATAGAGTGGCGATTTCAATGCCATCTATTGGTCTGCACTCTAACTTCCCAGTATCTAGTGCAACTCGGACAACGCCATCTGTTGGTGGTGGCGTGGCAGCGGTGAATGGCTCCAGTTTCCTGCCTCAGTCAGAAAGTGAGGTCGATGATGATGACCTCTGGTGGGTTTCATATCAAGATCAGCACCATCTAGGTTGTGGCTACAAGCATAATATCAATTCCTGGTGGACAAGTGTTAGCCCAGGGTTACCAAGTGTACTGTCCATCTGGCTAATAACGTTTTTATGTCCCCAGAGGTGACATATGGAGGCGATTGAGTCGAGGAAGGCAGTTCACCTTGGGCAGTCCACGAACTCTTAGCTTGGTCCTGTGAGAGGACTAAGTAGCTGCCGTCGATCCGAGCAGTGTATGTGTTAGCTGCTGATATATGTAGTATTTTTACAGATCGATGTAAAAACCTCATGACCTTAGTCTTTTCAACCCTTTCCTCTCCTCTCTTAATCTGGCTCCGTCTATCCATTTCAAAGTTGAATGGGAATCTAATTCCCTCCTTCCTTTTCTTGACGTTCACAGCTCTGTGTCCGGGTTCTCTTTCTCTGTCTACCACAAACCCATGCATAGAGGCATGTATATTCACTTCTTTTCCTACTGTTAACTTCTTCCAAGTTGTCCACTTCTTTCTCCTTCTGTTAAGAAAAATGTCCTCGTCTCTCTCTTCCTCTGCGCTCTACCCATCAGTGACCCTTAGTTTTTGGATTCTGAAATTGCCTTCATCTACAAATCATTCTCTCGCCTTGGTTACCCTTTGTATTTTATCAACTGTGCCTATTCTCAAGTTAAACGGAATTCCTTTCATCCCACACCTCCTTCCAACACTAGTAGCACTGTGCTCTGCCTTCCCTTCATATCTGAACTTAAAACTCTAACTAATACCTTTCGTCCTCTTGACATAAAGCTTGCCTTTCGACAAACTAACACACTTCGTAGCAAACTAGTTCACACTGCTGCTCCTGCTTCTAATGCTGCTCCCCCCTCCCCACTCGGCTTGTTGGTGCCGTGAGGGGGGGCTTAGTGGGCGGCTGCCGGAGTGTAATGCTCCTTGGGACAGTCCTCTGTCCTTTTGTAGCCTTGTGCTCCTGCTGCTGTCCTCTCCAATTATGCCGAGCACCTTTTCCTTTTCCTTCTGTTTCGTTTTTCTCCCCCTCTTCTCCTATCTGTTTGTCGTTTCCTGCCGGCCTTTTGCTTGTTTTGGATCTTTCTTTGGACTTCTTCTATTTTGACGCCCGGGTGCTTGAGGAAGCATACTCTTGCACCCGTAGAACTGTAGTACCCAACGTCGAGAGCGAGGGGAACCTTTTATTGTCAATCCCCCTTTCATTGCTGAACCCGATCTCGACGGACTGATGGTTCTTAAAGTGGCGTTTGTGGGGCGTATACTCGCGACGCACCCCTAGGGGGCGTCGTGAGTATACGCCCCACATCGAAGCTCCCGTATACGCCCCACATCGATCATGCGAAGCTATCGCATGATCGGCGATAGCTTCCTGTTGGGTGTCCTGCCTCTAATTGTGGCTCCATGGTGGGTATGGGGGCTCATTCGTGGATGAATTCCTTTTTCCTCGTATATATGTCGATGAATGTTTCTGTTGTACCCTCTCAGGCTCGTGGGGTGGGCGACCAAGCCCCCGATTCGGCCTGTATTGGAAGACCGGGCTCTGTAGCCTCCGCTGCGTTGGGCCCCGACCTTGCTCCTCCTTTGACCATCCTGACTTCTTCCCCCAGCTCCCCTCCCTCCTCTGTGGTTGGGTCGAGCCTCCAGCCCCCAGTGGTGACCACTTCGCCCCCTGGTGCGGCTAAGTCTCTCGTTGTGACTACTGCGCCTTTTGTCCCCTATCTTTCTGGGGGTTCTCAACGCCGTTCGCGCCCCGGCCGCACTCGCTCGATTCCTTCCCGTACTGACGCATATCAGGCCTTGTTTGGTCCCGCTTCCTGGTCCAAATACTTTGATCGCCTCCCTTCTGATTCTGCGCCTCCTGACGATTTCTCCCTCCATCGGCATCTTGTTGATTCCGTGGATGCGTCCGATACCTTCAACCCCACTCGTCTCGGTACACGTGTTGTTGCTGATCCTTCTCAGGATACAGCTTCCCGCTTGGCTGCCTTATCTTGCCTTGGCGAGATCCCTGTTCGGGTCTCCAAGAACGTTCGGATGAATGCCAGTGTTGGCACTATTCTCCTCCCGCCCCATGTTGCAACCGGTGTTCGGAATCTGCAGGATTGCCACGATGATATTCGGCATAACCTTGATGCCCAAGGCCATTCTGTCCTCCAGGTTGACTCGTTTACTCGTCCCCCCTCGTGGTCGTCGCCGTCAACCCCTTTGTGTTGTGAAGATCACCTTTGATGGTAGGACCCTTCCATCCTCTGTCATTCATGCTGGTGCCAGGTGCTCTGTCCAGGAGTATATTCATTCTCCCCGGCTTTGTAACAAATGCTGGAAGTTTGGGCATGGTGCCCTCCGCTGCTCTGGGACTGTCTTTCTCTGTCCTTTGTGTGGGGGTGAAGGTCACTCTAAGTCGGAGTGCACTTCTCTCCAAGCTCGCTGCCTCAACTGTGATGAGGCCCATCCTACCTTCTCCCGCGCCTGTATCCATTACAAGCTTGAGGCAGCCGTCCTCAACTTGAAGCACCGGGAGCGTTTATCTTTTCCTGAGGCAAGGCGCCAGGTTCGCCGGCTCCCGCCTTATGCTAATGTCTCTTATGCTCGCGTGTTGCGCTCTTCCTCTCCTCATCCTTCCCTTCTTCCTCAGACTCGCAACAGTTTCCGGGCCTTGGACCCTGATACGCCCACTGCCCCCTCCTCTGTTCCTTTGAGTTCTGTCCCGAAAGGTCCCCCTCCTGGTCCTCTGTCTGGGGTTCCCCTTCTTTCTACCCGGTCTGTCGTGTCTCCTGTGTCTTCTTCCTCGTTGTGGTGTCTGTGTATAGCTGAGATAGTCTTGGTAGTAAGGTTGATATAAAGTCATTCCTGGTTACTGACTTTAATACTTAAAAGACGATTACATGATAGAGTAGCTCCCAAGCTTGGCAGGCGTCCTCTGTGCTGTTTACCTTCTCTCTTGGCGTTAAGCCGCCGCACATAGAAAACGGATGGTACCATTTTCTGTGAACATGACATCCCTCCTTTTCTTTAAAAAGAATGAATACAGGATGTCTACCATGCTTGTAGCACAAAGCAAAGTTATTGACACAAAGTAAGTTATTAACATATCAAGAGATATTGCATATATTTAACATTAATTAAGCACACAAAGAATTTAAACAATCTTTACCACAAAGGATTTCAATGTTAAAAATACATATGCAATGTTAAACAAACATGAAAGAAACTGTAATACAAAGTTACAAAATATTGAATGAGAGATCTGCATTATTCAAACAATATTAAATTTAGTTCAGCATAACAAGTAAATACTTTGCATTACATAGGAACACAATTAATCATCAATCGTGTAGGGCGTTTAACATGACGTTTAGGACGAGAGTCCTTAAGTACAAGAATATCCCTCGATGAATTGTTTATCGAGTTATAACTCATTTTTTTTTTTTCTTTTGCACGACTTTGCACTTCATCATTTTCTACACTATTTGGAATCACTTTGAAATAAGCCATATTACGTGTTATACTATGATCTCTATTACTCGCTGTTACCATAGTTCCTTTTACACTAATCACTTTATATGGTTTTGTATCATACGGCATATCTAGCTTTCCCTCTTTTTTCTTTTTAACGAGAACAGTATCTCCAACCTTTATGAATTGTTCCTTTGCACGTTGATCATGAGCAATTTTCATTTTGCCCTTGGCTAGTGCATCCTTCTGAGCGAGACGTTTATCCGTTACCTTGGCTGGCATGACAGGTAGTGCGATTCTCATAGGACGTCCAAATAAAAGTTCGCCAGGCGACTTGCCCAGTGTTCCATGCGGTGTTGCACGGTAGTTCCTGAGAAAAGCATACATAGCTTGTTTCCAGGATCGTCCTTCGGCATGAGCACAGCGTACAGCTTTCATGAGAGGTTGCATGAATCTCTCTACTTCTCCATTTGCTTGAGGATGTAGTGGCATCACACGGCGGTGTTTGAATCCAATATGCTCAGCAAAGTTGACAAAGTCTTGTCCATTAAATGGCGGTCCATTGTCCGTCTTGACAACTTCAGGAATGCCAAAGTTTGAAAAGATCTTGTCGAGTTTCGGGATGACAGCCTTTGCAGATGTGGAAGTGATGATTTCTACTTCTGGATAACGTGAGTGATCATCAATGACTACCATCAAGTACTCTCCAGTTGGTAGCGGTCCACAGAAGTCCATCGATACTTCCATCCATGGTGCAGCAGGTAGTGGTGAAGGTTGTAGAGGTGTTGGTCTTGAAGTATCCACTGCAGCTTGGCAAGGGACACAGGCATCATGCATGTCCTTAGCTTGACGATCAATGCCAGGAAACCACACCTTTTCTCGTAGCAGCTGTTTGGTCCTTACAAGACCTTGGTGTCCTTGATGTGCAAGCTTCAGAGCACGTTGCTGGAGAACAGCTGGAATGACGATACGAGTACCTCGCAGCACGGTGTCGCGTTGTTGCGTAACACTTAATTCTGTCTGGATGCGTTCAAGTGCTTTGAATGCATCTTGGTCAACTCCTGAGGGTGGGATGCGTGGAAACTTTTTCTTAGTCAATGCATCCACTGTTGCTTGCAGAGTTGGGTCCTCTAGGGTTGCAGTACGTATTTCATCAAGAGTGAGAGCCTTAGGGACTGCATCACAGGTTACAGAGTGTACATATTCCTCGGCAACTTGCTGATGCTTGGTGATGGTGAAACTGTTGGCAGGATGTCGACTGATGTAATCAGCGGGATTGCCTGCACCTGGCTTGTATTTCACCGTAAAGTTGTATGGTTGCAGACGAAGAGCCCATCTCTCAATGCGAGCTGGTGGTTTGGACTTTGGATTATTGAAGATGGTCTCCAACGGTTTGTGGTCAGTGACTATCGTGGTAAAGGGTGCACCAAGCAGATACACATTGAAGTGTTCACAGCCCCATACAAGAGCAAGAGCTTCCTTCTCTGTCTGACTGTATCGTTGCTCAACATCTGTGAGAGAACGGCTGGCGTAGGCAATTACTACTCTTGAATCTGGTTGACCAGGTTTGTGTTGGGCTAACACAGCACCTAAACCAACAGGACTAGCATCCACCGTTAACTCAGTGTCCATTGATGGATCAAAGTATGCAGCAGTCGCATTTTCTACTAGTGCATCTTTCACAGCATCAAATGCATTTTGCTCGACATCGCTCCAGTACCATGATGCATTTTTCTTCAGGAGCTCACGTAGAGGCTTCGTAATGGTAGCAAAATCTGGAATGAAGCGAGAACAGTAGTTTGCCATTCCCAGAAAACTATGTACTTCAGTGGATGTTGAAGGAGGTGCAGCATTCTTGATATCTGCAACTTTCTTAGGATCTGGAGACAGACCTTTGTCACTAAGTACATGTCCAAAGAATTCAATTTTATGTTTATTGAACTCACACTTTGCTCGGCTTAGCGTCAAATTCTTTTCTCGTAAGCGTTGCAATGTTGCACGAAGAGCTTTGTCGTGTTCAGCTTGGGTACGGCCATAAACAATGATGTCATCAGACATGTTGTCAGCATTAGGTATATCTTGCAATACCTGGCTGATGATGTGCTGGAATACTTCAGCAGCACTGTTAATACCAAAACTCAGGCGCTTGTACCTATACAGACCTCGATGTGTCGTAAACGTTGTGATGAATCGACTCTCATCATCAAGTTCAAGCTGATGATAGCCCTTGTTTAAATCTAACTTGCTGAATACAGTTGCACCATTCAAGCGGTATATCATATCATCTACAGTGGGTGTAGGATGGCGTTCACGCATTATTGCCTTGTTGGGAACACGCATGTCTACACAAATGCGTATCTCATCTGGATTCTTCGGCTTTGGTGGAGTGACAATTGGGCTTACCCATGGTGTTGGGCCTGTTACCGGTTCAATGATATCTAGTTCTATCAGCCTATCCAGTTCGGCATCGACTTTCTTGCGAGTATGGAATGGTTGTCGGCGATGTGGTTGGGCAACTGGAATTACATCTGGGTTGATATGCAGATGTACCTTGCTATCAGTATAACAACCTATGGATTTAAACCGATCAGAAAATTCAGCAACAATAGCATCAACATTGTTTGCAGATTCCACTGCTACAGCATTAGAAAGCTGAAGTAGCCCCAATTTGGTTGAAGTCTTGTAACTGAGTAAAGACTCCTTTGCATTCCTAACAACATGGAATGTAGTAATGAGCATTGCATTCTTTGACTTAATCTCTGCAGTGAAAGTTCCAATCACTGGTAAGGCTACCTTTGAAGCATAGGCAGTGGCTTTGCCATTATAGTTTTCAAGCTTTGGGAATTGTTTTTTAAATTTTTCATAGTGGCACTCAGCAATGGTGTCAATGTTTGATCCAGTGTCAATGAGAATTTTGAGACAAATGCCAGCAATGTATACTATAGTCTCTGGGTTGTTTGGAAGATCATTCCATTTTGTGATTGATTGTACTCCATAAATATAATCACATTCACTGTCATCTGAGACTGGTTGTAATGAAATGTTGTCTTGTATATTATTAACATTCTTGATTTGAGGTGCAATATTGTGTTTGCCACCTCGACTCCTATGACTTGATCCTCGTACATTGCTTTTATTTATTGTGGTTTCTTTAGTGCGGAACGACACATAGCACCAAAATGACCTAGTTTTCTACACTCATAGCACTTCTTACCTTGTGCAGGACAAACATTATCTTGGTGTGGGTAGTCTCCTCCACAATTGTAACATTTATTGTTGACAACCTCTGATGTGAGTCGTTGTGACTGCTTGAGTCTTGTTCCATGACTCCAGTTGTGATGTGGTTCTCGGCTCAATTTAATGTTAGGTTTGGCATGATATCTTCTATGATCATGGTGTACTCCCTGAACCTTACATACTTCATGACTGTTAGTAACAGTGGCAGAACCGTTGTTGGCACTGCACTCCATGGCACGAGCATCACGTGCAGCATCTTCCATTCGACGAGCCATATCCAGTATCTTGTTAAGAGAACTTTCATCATCAACAAGTTCTAGAGCTCTTCGACGAAGACGTGTAGATGTGCATGTTTCAATTATTTGCTGTTTGATTTCTTTGTCAACATCAGCAAACTCACAGTGGGCTGCTAAACCCTGCAGACGTGTATGGTATTGATCAACAGTTTCATTAGAGAGTTGTTTTGCTCTCCTGAAATGCATAATTTCCATAGCAGTATTTTGCCTTGGTTTGAAATGCTCAGTTAATTTGGCCTTGGCAGTGTCATAATCTTTGGCACCACCAGTATCTTTCAGTGTATCAAAGATGTCACAAACTCTATCACCTGCATAGTGAAGCAGAAAGGCACGCTTTCTTTCAGCACTTTTGATGTCAGAAACTATCAACAAATTTTCAAACCTTTTAAGCCATTTGACCCACCTCTGTGACAGGTTTGTCTGGTCACAGTCAGGATCAAATGCAGGAAACTGAGGTATATTTGCCATTTTTACTGAATAAATTTAAACTTATCACTTAAAATGTTCCTCAGAATATATAACACTTACTGCACTGTATATGTTATTCAAGAATTCACTGTAATTACTTTAATTTTGCAAAGCACACAAGCATTTTAATGCAAAAGTTCACAACAGTGCACAACACAGCAGCAACTGACTTCTTACCTAGCCCTTGTGTACATGTGTTGTTCCTACTCACAGCAACACAGCAGTTGTTAGCAGTTGGTACAGCAATTGGCAGCAGTTGGCAGCAGTAGGCAGCAGTAGGCAGCAGTTGGTACAGCAGTAGGCAGCAGTAGGTTCACAGCGTGAAGAATTTTGTAGCACGAAGCGTCGTTTCGTAACCAAAACATCGGGTTTTGTACACTGCATCAAAGCGTCGTTTCGTACACAGCGTCGGCAGATTCCTCTCTCACAGCAACACTCAGCACAGCTTGGGTAGCACACAGCATTGGCCAGCACACAGCAACGGCCAGCACACAGCAACGATCAGCACACAGCAACAGTCAGCACACAGCATGGGGTTGCATACAGCATCGGGTATGGTGCTCACAGACAGCTTCTCCTTCCTCCTCTGGGCGAGACAGCATGCTCCTTCCTTGTGTTTTGTTGAACAAAATACCTGCGTTCCCAGTTCATCGTCGTCGCCAGTGTGGTGTCTGTGTATAGCTGAGATAGTCTTGGTAGTAAGGTTGATATAAAGTCATTCCTGGTTACTGACTTTAATACTTAAAAGACGATTACATGATAGAGTAGCTCCCAAGTTTGGCAGGCGTCCTCTGTGCTGTTTACCTTCTCTCTTGGCGTCCAGCCGCCGCACATAGAAAACGGATGGTACCATTTTCTGTGAACATGACACTCGTCTCCCTCCAATCCTCCTTCCCTTTCTTTTCCTCCATCTATTGACTCTCCCCGCTGCCTGTCAGTGCAGGCGGATGTCCATTGCTCTCCTAACGGCCGTCGTGTGTGTTCCCGTTCAGCTTCTCCTGTTGAGACACTGGAATCCGTTGCCCGGTACGTTGTTGCTGGGACACCGGTCTCTCTAAGTCAAAAGCGTAAGCCTGGCCCCTCTCCTTCCTCCTCCCCGGCGGGTAAGAAGGCTTCGCTTTCTTCCTCAGCCCCTCCTTCTGGCTCTGTTGCTCCTTCCCCTCCCATTTCAGTGATTACGCCCCCTGTTCCTGCTATGGGGGTTTCTTTGGCCCCTGCTTCCCTTTCGGTTGCTGCTCTTGCTGAGGTGCGCTCCCCTCTTTCTACTCCTCCTCTTCCTGCTGCTGTCCTTGACTGCTCCTCTCCGTTGTCTTCTCTTCCAGACAGTGGTCTGTTCTCCCCTGGTCTGTTCTCACGCTTCTTTCTATCCGTCTTTGCTCAGTTTACCCATGCCCCCTAACCCTGACTTTACTGATCCCGACCCTGATATTCTTTAACATGCTGTGTTGCTCTTTCGCCTTTGTTTCTTCCTTGTTCTCTGTTGTTGTCCTTTCTCTTCTCGTCAATGTCTCTTCTTCAATGGAACGTTCGAGGTTATTACGCCAATTTCCTCTAACTCCAACTTCTGGTTTTGCGGTTTTTGCCCCTTTGTGTCTGTCTCCAGGAGCCGAAGCTTGGTGCTCGTCCTGGTCGCTTTCGTGGCTATTCCTTTCTCTCCCCCCCCCTCCAGCTGTTGCTGGGGCTTCTAATTCTTCTGCTCTCTTGATTCGCGCTGATGTTCCCTTTGTTCCTTTACTTTTTCCTTTGCCTCTCCATTGTTCTGCTGCTCGTATCTTTGTGGGGAAATGGTACACAGTTTGTTCCATTTATCTCCCCCCGAGTGTCCCGCTTTCTCTTCCTGATTTGAAACACCTCTTGGACTCCTTGCCGGAGCCTGTGCTCCTGCTGGGTGACTTCAATTGTCGTTATTCTCTTTGGGGTGACGTTCTGACGAATACCCGGGGTCGCCGTCTTGAGCCGTTTCTCCTCTCTTCTTCCCTGTCTCTTCTGAATTCTGGTGAGTCCACTCATTTGGACTCTCGGACTCGCACCCTTTCCTGTCTTGATCTTTCTCTCTGCTCTTCTTCTGTTTACTTAGATTTCACGTGGCAGGTTCTTGATGACCTGCATGGCAGTGATCATTTCCCTATCCTTGTTTCCTTTTTCTCTTTTCGCCCTTCCCTCTCTTTTCCTAGGTGGCAGTTTGCTAAAGCGGACTGGAACCTATTTACCCTCAGTGCTGCTCTCTCTGACCTCTCCCTTCTGCCTCTCCCTTGCGCTCTCCTCCTTTTTCATGACACTGTCTTCGACGCTGCCCTCCGCTCTATCCCTCGCTCTTCCTCTCGGGGTCCACGGAAGTGAGTTCCCTGGTGGAATGCGGACTGTGCTCGGGCTGTTCGCTGTAAGCGTGCAGCCTGGAAGAGGCACCGCCGTCGGCAGACGACCGATTCTTTTCTTTTCTTTCGGAAAGAGAGTGCGGTGGCCCGTAGGGCCATCCGTACGGCTAAACATGAATGTTGGGCTTCATATGTCTCCACAATTACGTCCGAAACTCCCCTGCCACAGATCTGGAAGCGTATCCGCAAGATAGCAGGTAAGTTCGTTCCCGATGTTTCCCCGGTCCTTCACCTCCGTGGTACTCTTGTGGCGGACCCGTTGCAGGTTGCTACCGAACTGGGTTCTCACTTTTCTTCTGTTAGCTCTGGTCTTCATCTTCCCCAATCTTTCCTTCTTCGTAAACCTGTCCTTGAGTCTCGTCCTTTAGATTTCTGCACTCGTCTTCGACTTTCCTATAATGATCCCTTCTCTCTCTCTGAACTTCGTTCTGCCCTGGCCCTCTGCGGTTCTACGGCAGCGGGCTCCGATGGTATTCATTATGAGATGCTTCGCCATCTCCCTTCGTGCACATCTCAGTATTTACTGGGTCTGTATAATCGGATCTGGGAGTCGTCGTCAGTCCCTGGCTCGATGCCGTTGTCCTCCCTGTTCGCAAACCAGGGTCTCTGGGAACTTCCCCTAAGGACTTTCGCCCTATTGCCCTCACAAGTTGTGTCTGCAAACTCTTTGAACGTATGGTTAACGTTCGTCTGATGTGGTTCCTGGAACACCATCACCTCCTCTCCCCTTCTCAATTTGGTTTCCGCAAGTGCCGCAGCACGACAGATGTCCTGGTGAACTTGGAGGTCTATATTCGTACTGCTTTTGCTGCGAGGACCTCCGTTGTTGCCGTCCTTTTTGACCTGGAAAAGGCTTACAACACCACTTGGCGATATCATATTCTATCCCAGCTTCATTTTTTTGGCCTTCGTGGTCATCTCCCTCTCTTTCTCTGCAGCTTCCTCTCTCGTCGTTCCTTTCGGGTGCGCCTTGGTACCGCTCTCTGCCTCTTTTCAGCAATATGAAGGTGTGCCCCAGGGTAGTGTTCTGAGCACTATTCTTTTTTTCTGGTTGCCCTCAATGGTCTTCTTTCCTCTCTTCCTTCAGGTGTCTTCTCCGCTCTCTATGTCGATGATCTTACCCTTTGCTGTCAGGGTGATGATTCGCCTCTCCTTCAGCGCCGGCTTCAACTTGCGATTGATGCCGTGTCATCTTGGGCCACCGATCATGGCTTCAAGTTCTCTACTTAAGACTTGTGCCATGTCTTTTACTCGGAAACGGGTCGTTCTTCGTCCCTCTTTGTCACTTTATGGTCATCCCCTTGAGTACAAAGATTCCGCAAAGCTTTTGGGGTTATTCCTTGACACTCGTTTGTCTTGGTCTCCCCATATCTCTTACCTCCGTGTTGAGTGCTCTAAGGCCCTTACCCTCCTTCGAGTATTGTCCCATACTTCTTGGGGAGCGGATAGGCGCGCACTCCTTGCTTTGCATTCATCTCTCGTCCTGTCATTCTCGCTCGATTATGGTTGCCCTGCTTACTCGTCTGCTTCTCCTTTTACTCTTCGCCGTCTTGATGCTTTGCACCATACTGGGCTGCGCCTCAGTTCTGGTGCCTTCCGTTCGACTCCTGTCCTTAGCTTGTATGTTGACACTGGCTTCCTGTCTCTCCAGGACCACCGTGATTGCTACTGTCTTCGCTATCTTGCGCGGTCCTTGCAACATCCTTCCTCTCGCCTCTGTCGTGCTTTAACTTTTACCCCTCCTACGGTTCCTGTTCCTCTTCACCACCTCCCTCTTTCTGTCCGGTTATCTCGCTTACAGGATTCTCTTTCCGTTCGTGTTTCTAATGTTTCCCCCGTGTTGTTCCTTCTTTGCCCCCGTGGAGAGTCCCCCTTCCGCAGTTTTGTACGTCCTTGACCCGCGTCACTAAAGCTTTTACCCCTCCTACGGTTCTAAAACGCCTTTTCCTTGAGCACTTTTCTTCTCACTCCCGCTCCGTTTCTGTCCTCACTGATGGGTCTAAGTCTGCGGACGGTGTTGGCTACTCTGTTGTTTTTCCTGATCGCACTTATATGTGTCGCTTACCTCCGGAGACTAGCATCTTTACACCGGAGCTTTATGCTATTCTCTGTGCTCTTCGTCTCCTGCTTTCTCGTTGTCAGTCTTCCTTTGTGGTTGTTGTTGACTCTCGTAGTGCCCTCATGGCTCTCGGGTCCTTTATCCGGTTCATCCAGTAGTTGTCGAGATGCAGCATTGGCTGTTTCTTGTTCACAGTAGTTTAAGTCGGTTAAGTTTGTTGGGTTCCCAGCCATATTGGTGTGTCTTTAAACGAGCATGCGGATGCTGGCGCCAAGGAAGCTGTCCGCTCTTGTCCCGTCTCTCGTAAAGGTATTCCGTATTCCGACTTTTACCCGGTTATCGATTCCTCCATCCTTACCCGTTAGCAGGCTTCTTGCTCATCTGTTACGGGTAACAAACTTCGTACTCTTAAATGTTGTGTTTCCTCGTGGCCGTCCTCCTACCACCGTAACCGGCAGTGGAAATTGCTTCGGCGAGGTTGCGTATAGACCATACTCGCTTAACCCATGGTCACTTGATGGAGCGCCGCCCTGCTCCTTATTGTCCTAATTGCATTGTCCCTCTTACGGTCGTGCATGTCCTTCTTGAATGTCCTGACTTCCAGGGCCGAGCGTATGTCTTGCTTTCCGACGCCCCTCGCGGTCACTTGTCCCTCAATAGAATTCTTGGTGACTCATAATTTTGATATCGTTTGCATTATGCGTTTTTGTTCTCGTATTGGCATCCTTGGTGATATTTAGCGCCCTCTGATTATTCCGCTCATTTGATGGTGCTACATAGCTTCCCGGTTGGTGCCTTCTTTTGATAATTACTTACTTACTTCTAATGCTACTGGTGTCTACTCTATTTCCTGTTCGTCTAGTCCTCTCCAATACTTTGGTGAAACTGGCCGTACACTTAATGACAGACTTAAAGAACACAGAAGAAGTGTTAAGTCTGCAGACACTAACAATGCTCTTTTTCTGTCATGTTAGGGGTTCTGGTCATCCTATTATTGGTCTTCCTCCAAAATAATATTTCCTGCCTCTACACTACACAGACGCCGTCTTGTTGAATCGGCTCTAATACACAATGTACCCAACATGAACTTGAGTCCTGGTTTTGTTGCTGTGGACTCTTCCCTTTCACAATATATACTCAAATGCTCTAATCTTTCAAACAAACGTGACTTAACATAAGCTTACCCTTCCATTTATCTTTTTTCTCTTTCCTTTTATCCTCCTTTTTCTTTCCTTTGTTTTGTTTTACGATCTCTTGCGTTTTCCTACTATTTCCCCTTCTTATTCTTTTTACTATCCCCTTCTTATTGGGTGGTATAAATAGGAATTGCCTCGAATGGGCCAATGGGCCTTTTGCAGTTATCTTTGTTCTTGTTTTCTTATTATTACTACCCTTACCTTCCCTACATTTGCCTTGCCTTCTCTTCCTCTAAAATTTTCTTCTTTTCACCTCTCTTCTGCCTATTTATTGCCTTCTCCTTCAATCATCACAGTCGACTAGAGAATGGTCCAGGACGGACAGAAACGTAGTCGTCCCTTCACTTTCTAGTGTGTGGTCTGGTCAACATACTTCAGCCACGTTATTGTGACTCATCGACTGTATGTCAAAAAATTTCCAAAATGGTCAAAAACGATTATCAAACACAAGTGTCGACTGAAGTCATGTCTATGACC
>WNGS01000992.1:82378-94397 GCA_020271785.1 Procambarus virginalis | reverse complement strand
TTCACTAAGTGACTGTAGCCTATCCACCGCTGCCACTGGATGGGGGGTGCGGTGTGCAGGACAAACATATCAATGTGACACTAGTTCTCCGCATATGTAATCTGCTCAATTTAGAAACTGTATTTGTGGGCGTTCTCGATCCTATTTATGATGTGACGACTTATACTGAATTTTTTACCTAGCTCATCAAGATTGTAACATGCTTAGCTAAATGAATAGTGGGGTTTAGTCCCTGAGCCCATTATGTGCCTCTGTAACCCTTTCCACTGTCACCTAAGAGATGGGTATGGGGTTCATTTTTTTATTGCTACGTTCTGGTTCATCCTTTACATGAATAATATAAACTGAGGAAAGGCAATTGGCCCATACGTAACGTTTCAATTTGTATCCGCTAAACTCATGTCTCTGACTTCCCTTGAAATGAAGAGATTCTAAGTCTTTTTTGTTGTTATTTGAATATTAAAATAGAGAAACAGTAGGCCTGTATTGTTTGTTGCTATGTGGTAGATAATTATTGATTTTTAGTTCACTTTCTCATTGCCCTTTCTAACTCCATTTAAATTTTGTACTTTCATACAGCTCTTTTTTTGCACTTTCCTATTGGACTTCATTATTGCACGTTCTTACTGCACTTATTATGTACTTCCTAACTGCACTTTCCTTATGCATTTCTTCCTGTACTTCCATTATCCACTTTCTTACGGCAAATTCTTTATTGCAGTAAAAATATAAGATAATATAACAGTGCAGTAAGGAAATAAAGTCTTCACTGCATTTTCTAGTGCACTTCACTTCCGTATTGTACTTTCTTATTACACTTTCTTTCTGCAGTTCCATTCCAGAGCAAGAAGCAGAAATAATAGCAAGTCTATTTGTTTCAAGTGCCAGTTCGACTCACCTTCCACAAGACTCACCACAAACTCTTCGGGAAGCAAGACGGAAAAAAAACAGACGATGATATAAGCTTACCTGACGAGCTATGAAGAGCTACGAAGAAAATTAAAAACATCGCTTCAGGTGAGGACAAAATCACTTACAACATGCTCGCCATGCTAGGATGAAAGGTTGAAGGAGCCTTCTTGAATATCGTAGAGTATAGTTGACAACAACTCAGACAAGAACTCTTGGAATAGTGCAATTATAGTTCCTGTTCCAAAACCTAAAGACCCAGAAAATTATTGACCCATCTCATTATTAAGCTGCTTGGCCAAAACTGCGGAAAGAATTGCTCTTAGTCGAACTGAATGAAAAACCATTTCACTGCACTAAAATATGTGTGCTTATAGAAAAGGTGTGGGAACCACAGAATGCCTTACCTCAGTTCTGGATGAAATCAAGGATAAACGAGGAAATTTTATTTTTCTGGACCTAGAAAAGGCCTTCGAACTAGCCAATGCTCTAAGTACACTGTGCTTAGCAAGTCTAAGTACACGCTCTTGCCTTTGCCAAAGGAAGTCTGCTCAACAGAAATGCTAAAGCCAAATTTCAAGGATAAACATGGAAAATGGGAGACCGCAGAGAGGAATACCGAGTCCTTTCATCTTAAATTGTCTCATGGAACAATTCATTTCTTCTTAACACCAAACTTCTTAACTAAGCAGATGACTTTGTGGTCATCATCAAAGGCAACAGCGCAAAGAATCATGCACAAAAAAAACTAGACGTCATCAGCAGAGAATCGGAATGCATAGCAATGAAAATAAACAACAATAAAACCAAAGCAATGACTTTGGTTTTACCATGGATAAGAATGACCGTTAAAATGAGAACCCAAGATATCAGACTCATAATACAAGGACAAGAAATTTAGTGGGTCACTTTTTTTCTATACCCTGGAGTCATAATAGACAACCAGTTCAAATTCACTCAAAAAATTGAATATCATCGGCAACGTAGCAAAGCCAGAAACTCAGCTTTGCGGTCCCTGACAAGTCTCGTGACAAGAGTTGCACTTTCAGATGGTGCAACTCTACCAGTACTCAAAATGTACTACGTTCAGGCAGTTAGGTCGCTCATTGACTATGCTGATCCTGCTCTTACATTCCTTAGTGATAACCAACAGTAGAAACTCGAAATGTCACACAACGATGCCCTCAGAACGAACGCTGAGAACACCTATGTGGACGCTGGCTAGACAATGTAAGAATGTAATCCAACTTATCAGCCTCAGAAAACCGGACGCAGGCGGATTTAGTTCAGACAAGAAATAGCCACCATAACAGCAGAATTTGTTAGAACCACTGCTAAACTGTAAATCAAAGATAGCATACAAAGATAAGATAGCCTAATAGAAACCTTTAAGACATAACAAGTGCTTGGGCGGATAATCTATTCCATAGGGATAGTTGGGATAGTCTAGTCTAGTAAGGATAGTTGAGTTAAAACTGACCATTAAAAACAAAGAAGATAGCCCAAATCAACACACTACACATTTCACCCAGTGAGCCAACTCCACGGTGACTTTGTCTCCAGTAGCACAGAGCATCACCTTCACTCACCAGACACCACTCCACAGTGAGCATTTGAATTAAATCATGGAATACCAATTGAATTGTAATAGATCCAGCAATTCTGCTCAGTGTAGGAAAAGAAAATCTATACTCGATACAAGTTCTGAAATTGATGGATAGTGGAATCATGTGACTAAGGCAAACGGGACAAGCCACTCCATGACGACCCATCATCCGACAATCACTCCAGCTCCTCAGACTAAATCTGCACTGCTAATCTTCAAGGTGCAGCATACCAAAGATAAGTCTTCCTACGCCACTGTAGTGGACCTCGAAAAAGAGTACCCCTAGCTCCAGATCAGAGCAAAACCAAGTCTCAGAGGAGAATGTATTCTGAGGCTCAAAGACGAGTCGGCCTCAACGATTCTGAAAAATTACACAAAATGTGAGGAACTCACATCAGAGGATGAAATACGAAAAATCATTGTCCTCCACTATCCCTATGTGGTGTCAGCAGAGAGATGCCAGATAAGAACCACAAAACAGGAAACCCGACAAATCCTTCTAACAGTAAGAGGATGCATCCCGGAAAACTTGACCTTTAAATCTGGGGCGTGTTCCAACACAGGCCTTACACCCCCAGAGCCCCTAAGATGCTTCAGATGTCAGAGATTTGGGCATCACAAAGATGGCTGCCAACGCCCAGTGAGGTGTGGAGTCTGTAGCCAGCTCCACGACACAAAAAATTCCATTGATAAACACAAGGCAAATCATCATGTCCAAGCAAAGTGCCCAAATTGCTCCAAGGCACATTACGCCTGGAACTTGAAATGCCGTGAAAAACTCAAAAGGCTTCAAACGAACCCCACCACGCCTACAGCGGAGCCAAAGCCCCCACCAAAACTTATACCAGCTCCCCTGCCCACTAAAACCGCGTGGAGTCTACCTATTCAGGTAGAGGGGGCACACGGCTCTTCACCATCAGCCATGGTGAAGGGTGTGAAGGCCTCCATCAAAGACAAAGGGATAGCTGGGGGCCACAAGAAACATGTTCAAAGCAGTCGCCCGCCCATTGCAGTCAACACACTGGGGGCAATAAAGGTAAGAGTAACAATTCGAGTGTCAAAGTCCTCAGTGAGAAGAGTTAAAAAGTAGCCAGGCCCCAAACATGCACAACAGTAAATAGTGCTCCTGTTCAACTGGACGCTCTCTGCCAATGCTCAAAACTTTGGTCACGGAATTGGTTGAAAGTCTGCTGTCGATACACGGTATCAAGCAAACCACAGAGACTCGGAAGACAATTGAGCACAAGCTCAAGAAACTCGAAAATATATTATCCTCACCTTTAAGAACGCAGGGCGGGACACACTCCCCTGAAAAACAGTCAAGCTCGTCTGAAAGCGACCATGATGAATCAATTCATCATGATCCACTAAGTCCACTAAGATCTTCTACACCAATTGCAACTTCCATGGGGTGTTCATCAAACTCCATGGATACCACGGTAATACCAGCAAATTCCAAGAACCTAGAGGTCTAAAGATCCTGCAATGGAATGTGCAATTGCTGCACACAAAATTGCAACACTTGCAATGCATAGCAGCAACCAAAGGCATAGACATACTGATACTGCAGGAGAGCCTGCTTCGAGCCGGATTAGAACCTAAAATCTCAGGCTATCGAGGCTTCTTCCTTCAATGGATCTACGGGCAATCCAGGGAATGTGCAATCTATGTAAAATATGACCTGATCTCCAAGTCCATAACCACCCCACTCGATTGTGGAGCAGGGGCAGAGGTAATGGGAGTATTCATTGATCTAAGACATGACAAACTTGAAGTGTTTAATGTGTACAGGTATCCACATGCTGAAATGGATCTCTCTGTTTTGTTTGGACACGCGACTACATCAAACACAATCATTTGTGGAGATTTTAATGCCCATCATCGATTGGCACTGGGCTCGAACACAACAAATGAGGCCGGCATTCACATTGCACTTCTACTAGACCAGCTACCAGAAATCCAAATTCTAAATAAGAAGGAATCCACCCACATCCAAAGAGAAAGATTAGATTTTACCTTCATTTCAGCCTCCCTAAGAGATGCAACAACATGGTCAGGTGAGCCCACACTCACAAGCCTCCGTTATGGGGTCCAAATTAACCTTAAGTTAGATCTACTCACCCCACCTCCGCCTCCATCTGAAGCCTGGAACTTTGCTTTAGCAAACTGGGACCGATTTCAAAACGTCATTTCAGAGTGGCATAGAAACTATTATGTTCCCGAAGACATTAATCAGGCAGAACAGGATTTTGTCAAAGTAATTCAAAGTGCAGCTAACCACTCAATCCCACTGAAAAACAGTCCACCGGACACCATAAAGATCATTGGAACAACTGCAAACGTGTTAATGAAATCAACCATAGAATCGACAGAACAAGAAAGATATACAAAAAACAACCAAGTGACCACAACACGACCGTACTTTGCGAGGTCAAGGAACATGTGCTTCGAAAGACCAGACTAATAAAAGAACAAAAGTGGCTGAAATGGTGTTCACACCTGAATGAACACACCTCTCTTGGAGAGATGTGGCAGCAAATCCGCCGGGCCAAAGGAAATAAAACACCAAAAGCCCCACACCCCAAGGATCCTCAACAGGAAGCCGAAGTACTGGTAACCAGGTTTGCAGAAAGAGCAGCCAGCAATCAGCTTCCACCAGATGTATTAGCAGTACAGACCGGACTAGAGGAAGAAAGGTGGCACAGAATCCTTACAGCATGTGAAGAAGTCTCTGACACTAATGCCCCCTTCACACTGGATGAGCTCAATCGGACTAAGAAAAACTCCAGGGATACATCCCCTGGAGCCGACAAAATAACCGATAAAATGATTAGAAACCTCGGCCCAGAGGGAGACGCTGCATACCTAAGGTTAATTAATTTAGCCTGGACTTCTCAAACTAGACCTTCAGCTTGGAACAGAGCAGACATAGTGCCGATCCCTAAACCTAAAGATCCAGCTAATCCCAGGTCCATCTCTCTCCAAAGCTGTGCAGCCAAGACAGCTGACAGAATGGCACTCAACAGACTGGAGTGGAAAATGCCTAAACTGCACCATGATATGTATGCCTATAGAAGAGGGGTTGGCACAGTGCAATGTGGTACAACTCTGTTAGCCCACTTGAATGACAGACCAGGAATGCTGATATTCCCGGACCTCGAAAAAGCATTTGAACTCGCTAGCGCCCCAGCTATTCTCTGCTGCCTCATTGATAAAGAGGTCAGAGGCAACCTGCTCTCCTGGACCAAAAACTGTCTCATAAACAGAGAAGCAAGAGTAAAACTTCATGGCACAGTCTCCGAGTACAAAAGACATGAAAATGGTACACCGCAAGGAGGTATACTCAGCCCTCTTCTCTTCAACTGTTTAATGGAAAGAATAATGAGGTTGAAACTTCCACGTCACTGCAGGCTGCTAAACTACGCGGACGACTTTGTCATCATCATAAAAGGAAGGGATGCGGCGCGCCTTGCACCCAAATGCTTAGACTGCATCAGTAAAGAGGCAAAACAGATTGGGATCAAACTCAACCCCTCAAAGTCAAAAGCCATGCCCATAAAAATAGCGAAGCCCAACATCCAACTCACAGTACAGGGTCATCGAATGGGTGGACACCTATCAGTACCTAGGAATAATCCTGGACACACACATGAATTTTAATGCTGAGGTCACTTACTTGAGAGAGCGAACTGTGGCCAGGACGGCAATCCTCAGGTCGCTAACCTCCCTCTCTGGAGGGTGAAAAAAGCATCTCCTGTTCTCAGTCCTATGATGAAAACATTGTGGCTTGTCGAGCCACAATGTTCTCATTGTTTGAATTGTCCCACGTTGTTTGTCAAGTATTAGGGGACTCCCGGTTTGCCTCCTCCTGCCATAGTTACATTCGGGGGGGGGGGGGGTCAGTGGCGGGCCTCGTTCCCCAGAGCGGGCAAAAGCGCACCGTTGAGGCTGCCAAAGAGCAGAATAGGAGACTCAGGAGTCGCTCGCCTGATGGATAAACTTGTGGAACCGCTTACCCGCCGTAAAGGAGCCGTAAATGTTGGAACCGACTGTAGAATTTTAAAATCAAACTGGAAAAGATTGTCAAGGTAAATCGGAGGATCTTTGACAAACCTCCGGCTTCCTGTCATCGTCCAGACCCTCATGTGAATCAGGGAAGTATATGCTCCAATTCGTCACGGAAAAAAATTGCAATATCACATAGCATTCTTTTAAAATATTAACTGCATATTAAGAAAGTTAAGAAAACTTTCCTTAACATTATAATTCAAATATTACTTTATCGATAAAGTAAACAGAAAATGAGTTAGGTATTCTAAGCAAGGCACAGGATCGTAGTAAACCATACAAATTGAATAGATCGAATACTAATGACCCAAAGTGGATAACAAAGGATTTGAAGAACCTTAAAGGTAAAAAAGAGAGCGTTGTACAAAAGGATTAAGAATGGGGAAGTCAGTTTAGAAGAGGAATTCGCACAACTAGTTAGAAATGTTAAAAAAGAGATAAGTAAGCAAAAAAGAAACTATGAAGTTCGCATAGCAGTGTGGGAACCGACCCGTGAGATTAATATTTAATTTATATGAATTTGTATAGAATTTATATTTACGTTAATTTATATACTTCGAAAGTAATTTGTATAATGTTAATGGACTGTATTTCTGCAATAATCTCACAAATCGATCCTTACACATTAGGGGGTTTATATTAAATTTATATATATGCAGCCAATCAAACTACAGTATTAACTACACATATTAGTATACATTAAGGAGGTTCCTTATCTTATTATACAGCAGGCTTAATTACCTTTATTATGAGGCGAGTTTGCATTCTAACCGGTACGCCCAATACCTACCAACATTAATGGCCAAAAATGATTAAATAAACGGGTTTCGGTAGAACACTTAGCTTGTTTATTGTTGACTGCGTGTTGATGATGGAAGACCTTTGATTTCCATAACACTTTGTCCAAGAGATATATAGGAGCCGATATAATAGGAGCCGAAAGATAGTCCTTGCGCCTCTGTGGTCTTAATAACAATGGCTGACCACTCCCTACTACTGACGCTCCTGGCTTACTGTCCAGATGTCAGTAACACATTTACTTTATTTTGATACTAATAATTAAGTTAATTAAAATGAGATGTTTTATGATGGTAAAATTCCAAAGACTAATGTATTTAAGAATAATTCCCAACACAATAGCTGGTGAATTATAATAGTATGTGACAATGATATCCCGTTTTCTATAGACGGAAAATTCCACTACAAGTTACATTTTCTATGGGTTAACTTGTGTATTCAACGCAGCAATATTATCTGCAATTGTATGTAATATTAATAAATGGTGTCGGATTTTCCGACATAATTCCCCGGGGGCTGCTCACGGGTCGAAGTCCTATTTAGAACAGACGAACTCCGATACTCCTCCTTCGAATTATTAGATTGATTTGATGTTAATAGTTAGTAATCACACATTTGTGCGTCTGTTCGTACAGGACGGATGTCCCGTACTCGAGTTGCAGGGGTTAGAAGTCTAATGCGATTTTATTTCCCTGTTAACTCTTGAAAGGCTAAAATTATAGCCTAAATACATATTATTTAACCCAGAAGACTGAATGTGATCAAGTACTACAGTCAAGTATGATTCAGGGACTGCAGTGAGATCAGTGACATTAGATATAACTTGAAGCTTGTTCAGGTAACTGGTCACTGATATATAAACACTGAGGCCATGGAATTCATCTCGATTAAATAATAAATGAATCGAAATCAGTCGTCAGATTAATTGGGGTTTAATTTAGTTAATTGATTCAGAGGATTGAATAGCCCATAATAGGTTCTGAGACTGCAGTGGGTTCAGTGACATTGGTCGCTGTGACTTGTAGCTGTTTAGGCTACTGTTCACTGATTTGCCACTGAAGGCCTCATGAACTCATCTTCAGCTTTAAATGATGATATTAACATCAACCTCTGTTGGTATAGTCAGCTGTAATCTCCTAAGTATAATGCTACTGGAGAAATATAATCAGCTGACAAATTTAGATTTCTATTGGTATTGTTTATCTGCATAGGTCTCCTCAGGCTTAATACTGGGCCTGAGAGTAATTTGCCTCCTGCAGAATTTAGCATGGTTATGCCCTGATATTTAGTAGGGCTACCGATGAATCGATGGTTGTAGTCTGTCCCTACAAGGAGATCGAAGTCGGTGAGGTGATCAGACTTAATATTATCTGCCAATTTTATTCCTCTATTTCTCAGGAATTTGGCTGTTACTCTCAGACCTTGAACTTGTAGGTCTACTGGTATTTTGTCCACCACAATGGCTTGTACTTGACAGACGTACCTGCCTAAACGTACCACCTGGTAGACTTGAGGTCCTTCATCTGTTAGAAACCCTGAGATGTTGATTGTCTGGGCTACAGGCTTTAATTGTAGTTCATCTGCCAACCTTTTAGTGACATGTTCTCTGGGACCCTTGGTCAAACAACCCACGGGTGTGGACATTGGCCCTCTTTTTCTGGATGGTAATTTGGGCAGTAGGCAAAGTTGTATTACCTTTAGACTTTGCCGATTGGACACTCTTTGTTTGTTGCACCTTGCAGTACTGTACTGTTGTGGGAATGCTATCTTCCACCTTGGGTCTTGAATAAGTTAATTTCGTATATTTGCACAGTGCTGTATGGTGCCTACCTCTTCTACACCTGTTGCAGGTGTTGAATTGGGTATCGCAATAGTCTATGTTGTGTGACTTAAGACACCTTGAACATCTCCCTAATTCCTGGAGTCGCTTAATACGAGTGTCTCTGGTTGGATAATTAGCACAACGGTATGTTGAAAGTTTCTTTTTGCAGAACATACATGTCCCCCAGCCTACTGCACGTTTGGAAGTTACCGGTTTGTGAGAACCTGTAACAGTAGGCTTGGAGGATTCTGCTGCATTGCCAGATTTTCTGCAACTTGATGTGAGTGTAAGTGACTGATGTTGATGACAATTCAAACAATGAGAACATTGTGGCTCGACAAGCCACAATGTTCTCATCATATAGAACTAAGAACAGAGCAATTCACCCACAGGGCAATAAACCCATGGAACCGCTTACCCGCCGTAAAGGAACCGTAAGTGTTGGAACCGACTGTAGAATTTTAAAATCAAACTGGAAAAGATTGTCAAGGCAAATCAGAGGATCTTAGACAAACCTCCGGCTTCCTGTCATCATCCAGACTCTCATGTGAATCAGGGAAGGATATGCTCCAATTCGTCACAGAAAAAAGTTGCAATATCACATAACATTCTTTTAAAATATTAACCGCATATTAAGAAAGTTAAGAAAACTTTCCTTAACATTATAATTCAAATATTACTTTTTCGATAAAGTAAACAGAAAATGAGTTAGGTATTCTAAGCAAAGCACAGGAACGTAGTATACCATACTAATTGAATAAGACTGGGGAAGTCAATTTAGAATAGGAATTCACACAACTGGTTAGAAATGTTAAAAAGAGATAAGGAAAGCAAAAAGAAACTGTGAAGTTCGCATAGCAGCACAAGCGAAGACAAATCCTAAAGATTTTTTTCAGTTATATCGAACTAAGACTAGGGAAAGGATAGGTCCATTAAAAACTGAGACAGGTCAAGTAACGGATAATGACGAGATGAGTAGTATTTTAATAAATACTTTATATCTGTATTTAATAAAGAGGAATTTAACAATATGCCTTCAGCCGAACAAGTCTATGGGGTGGGGACGAGGACACGTTGACTAGTTTAGCAGTTACCAGGGAGGATGTAATTAAATAAATAGTAAAACTAAAAGTTTACTATTTTACTAACTAAAACCAAACAAATCCCCAGGGCCGGATGAAGTGTTTGCCATGGTGTTTAAAGAATGCAAAGAGGAGCTTTCAGAGCCACTGTCTACCATATTTAATAAATCAATAGATTTAGGCAGAGTGCCAGAGTCATGGAAGGTAGCTAATGTGGTACCAATTTTGAAGAAAGGAGATAGATCACTTGCGTCAAACTATCGGCCAATTAGCCTAACGTCTATTGTGGGAAAGTTACTTCAATCGATAACTGCAAATACAATTCGTCTTCATCTTGAAAAACATATATTTATAAATGAGTCGCAACATGATTTTACAAATGGCCGTTCATGTTTAACAAATTCGCTATCTTTTCGTTTCAGCATAGTTGAGGCAGTTGATAGTGGTATGGATTGTGATGTTGTGTACCTCGACTTTAGCAAAGCTCTTGATACAGTGCCACATAAAAGACTGATTAAAAAAAATAGAGGCTCATGGTATGGGGGGTGCTATATTAATTTGCTATATTAGGCAAACAGGACAGGAGACAGAAAGTAGCATAAATGGGTTAAGTCAGAGTAGGAAAAGTTGTAAGTGGAGTGTCCCAGAGCCCATTTATAAAATGGGCTCTGTGACAGAGCCCTAAAATGGGCTCTCTATATAAACTATAGAAACTCATTTATATATATTTATAACATATATAAATGATTTAGATTCAGGTTTGAGTAGGAACATTTGCAAATTTGCCGCTGATATCAAAATTGGTAGAGAAATTCAGACGGAAGAAGACTCACTATCACTCCAAGTTGATCTAAACAGGGTTTTCAAATGACCGAAAGATTGGCAGATACAGTTTAATGCTGATAAATGCAGAGTTTTGAGGCTAGGTAATGATGATAGTTACAAGATACGAGCTGAATGGTGTTGAGATTGCGAATTCTGATTACGAAAGGGATCTGGGAGTTATGCAAGTATCAACACAAGACAGAACACGAAACAATAGGTATAAATTGGATAAGTTTAGATTTAGGAAAGACTTGGGTAAATATTGGTTCGGTAACAGGGTTATTGATTTCTGGAACCAATTACCGCGTAATGTGGTGGTGGTGGGGTAACTTAATTGTTTCAAGCGTGAGTTCGACATGTATATGAGTGGGATTGTGTGGTTATCGATTGGAGCTGCCTCGTATGGGACAATAGGCCTTCTACAGTTACCTTTATTCTTATGTAAACAGAAGTAAGAATGAAGGTAAGAAGAAGCAATGGGATCAACTTCAGCCTTAGGTAAATATGTTCTTTCCTTATCAACAAAGAAGAGTTCCCAGTTATCAATGAAAGATAAAGCAATATTTTACTAGTCGACAATTGTCTACAAATCCTCTTGACCGCCTTTATGTCCAACATCTTGGTCTGAAGTCCAAGAAGAAGATTCGCAAATATAATCTGAGTCTTCCTATGAAATGGACAAAAGAATGGTCAAAATGGAGTTTATGGCACTTTGAAACGATTATATTAATACCACTCGTCCAATATTATTTTCTCCTGCATTAAGAAAAATATGAACATTTGCATAATGACGAATTCTGATATATGATTTACTTTGACATGCACATTATAAAAAATATATAAATACCTTACTACGGCCATGTCAGTGATGAAAACGTGCAGTCTATTTTAGGACTCCTCTCTCCCTGG
>WNGS01000992.1:0-70175 GCA_020271785.1 Procambarus virginalis | reverse complement strand
AATAATTATTGATTTTTAGTTCACTTTCTCATTGCCCTTTCTAACTCCATTTAAATTTTGTACTTTCATACAGCTCTTTTTTGCACTTCCTATTGGACTTCATTATTGCACGCTCATATTGCAGTTGTTATGTATTTCTTACTGCACTTTTGTTATGCATTTCTTCCTGTACTTTCATTATCAACTTTCTTACGGCAAATTCTTTATTGCAGTAAGAAAAGAATATTGCCGTAAGAAATAAGATAATATAAAAATGCAGTAAGGAAATAAAGTCTTTACTGCAATTTCTAATGCACTTCACTTCCGTAATGTACTTTCTTATTACACATTCTTTCTGCAGTTCCATTCCAGAGCAAGAAGCAGAAATAATAGAAAATCTCTTTGCTTCAAGAGCAAGTTCGACTCACCTTCCACAAGTGACTCTGAATCACCAACAAACTCTTCAGGCAGCAAGACGGAAAAAAAACAGACGATTTAGGCTTACCTAACGATCCAGACCAACTTTTCAATCTGAAAGAACTCTGAAGAGCTACGAAGAAAATTAAAAACACCGCTTCAGATGAGGACAAAATCACTTACAACATGCTGGCCATGCTAGGTTAAAAGGTTGAAGAAGCCTTCTTGAATATCGTAGAGTATAGTTGACAACAACTCAGACAAGAACTCTTGAAATAGTGCAACTATAGTTCCTGTTCCAAAACCTAAAGACCCAGAAAATTATTGACCCACCTCATTAATAAGCTGCCTGGTCAAAACTGCGGAAAGAATTGCTCTTAGTCGAACTGAATGAAAAACCATTTCACTGCACCAAAATATGTTTGCTTATAGAAAAGGTGTGGGAACCACAGAATGCCTTACCTCAGTTCTGGATGAAATCAAGGATAAACCAGGAAATTTTATTTTTCTGGACCTAGAAAAAGCCTTCGAACTAGCCAATGCTCCAAGTACACTGTGCTGCCTTGTGGATTAAGAAATCAAAGGACACGCTCTTGCCTTTGCCAAAGGAAGTCTGCTCAACAGAAATGCTAAAGCCAAACTTCAAGGAAAAACATCCTCCTCATAGAGGACTGGAAAATGGGAGTCCGCAGAGAGGAATACCGAGTCCCTTCATCTTAAACTGTCTCATGGAACAATTCATTTCTTCTTAACAACAAACTTCTTAACTAAGCAGATGACTTTGTGGTCATCATCAAAGGCAACAGCGCAAAGAATCATGCACAAAAAGGCCTTGACGTCATCAGCAGAGAATCGGAACGCATAGCAATGAAAATAAACAACATGGATACGAATGGCCGTTAAAATGAGAACCCAAGATATCAGACTCATAATACAAGGGCAAGAAATTGAGTGGGTCATTTCTTTTCTATACCCTGGAGTCATAATAGACAACCTGTTTATATTGGTTGTCTACATTCAAACTCACTCAAAAAACTGAATATCATCGGCAACGTAGCAAAGCCAGAAACTCAGCTTTGCGTTCCTTCATAAGTCTCGTGACAAGAGTTGCACTTTCAGATGGTGCAACTCTACCAGTACTCAAAATGTACTACGTTCAAGCAGTTAGGTCACTCATTGACTATGCTGATCCTGCTCTTACATTCCTTAGTGATAACCAACAGTAGAAACTGGAAGTGTCACAAAACGATGACCTCAGAACGAATGCTGAGAACACCTATGTGGACGCTGCTAGAGAAAGTAAGAATGGAACCCAACTTATCAGCCTTAGAAAACCGGATCAGATAAGGAATAGCCTGTTGAAAATTTTTACCCACCATATCTAATAATCATCTAAGAAATGTATTATTTCTAAATCATATCTATATCATATCAAATCGTATCAAAATCATATCAGAATCACTATAGATTCATTATACAACTAGATCCTAGATGACAATGCCACTTGGATCCCGTACGCCATAGGGAAGCTTCTAGAAGGATTTGTTAATTAAAAAAATTGTTGGAACATTGATTCAATATCCTGTAGGGATTATAAATCGAATCCTTAATAAGAATCAGTAGTGCTAGCAAAGTACTACTTATAATCTTTATATCCTATATCTAATTATATTATAATCACATCTTATCTCAATCATAAGTCTAGACTGTAAAAATAATCAATCAATATTCATAGAAGACTACCGTGCTCTGGGAGCATGGTAGGGGGCATCTTGGGAACAGGAAGCGCACACGACAATAGCCCCACGTGGGCGTTTGTTGACAACTGTGAACACGTGTGACGATCCTTAGCGAACATTACCAGTTCAAGGACACCTTATCTAACATCATTATCACCAGTGAACACTCTCTAGAACTGGGGGAGTACCTGGACAATATCTACAAGGAAAATCCTAGAACATTTATATAAAATAAGAGTGCATAGTGGAGCTCAGTGACGCGGTCTCCACCACCTTCATTCCTAATCTACATCAACTATCATTCTTCTGCAACTGCAGGGACAATCACGTAGCAACGCTACCAGATCATCATACAGCAAAGCTGTTAGATACAAAATATCGTGCCTAAACTCGTGACAAGAGAGTAATCAGTCTGGCAACTGTC
This sequence comes from Procambarus virginalis, assembly GCA_020271785.1. NCBI lineage: Eukaryota > Metazoa > Arthropoda > Malacostraca > Decapoda > Cambaridae > Procambarus > Procambarus virginalis. Next base: position 67,616 of record WNGS01000992.1, on the reverse strand, counting down.
AGACAAGGCACCCGGCTGGCAGAGAAGTATATTGAAGTTTATGTTGGTATATAGTTGCCCAATTGTATGCTTGTGTGACTTTAATATACCCTATAAGTCTGTCTGTCTGTTATAAAGCGTGGCAACGCCTCATATTTCAGTAAGTTTATTAATATCGTAGAACAGCAGTAGAGTCTTATCCAGCACTAGACCTCATGAGTGTCCATTGTGTCAGAAAAGATTCGGTCGCAATAAATAAACAAGACATCATGAGTGTCCATATTGTTGGAAGAGATTCAGTCAAGCTGACTACTTTTAAATTGAATGTAAATACATTACATATATACTTGAATATATAAATTAAGTTAACCATTGCTAGCTTAGTTATTTTTAAGTAAATCATATAAGTTCATTTAATTGAATATAATTTTAGTACTTAGTAACAGTACTTAGACCATATTTAGGGTCATTTATCATACTTTTACAATTTACAATTTAAATTGTTTATTGTATAAGTGTATTGGCTATTAGTAGCTGTAGTGCTAGGCTATTGGCTATTAGTAGCTATTAGTGTATTGGCTATTAGTAGCTGTGTATGTTTAAATCTCTGATTTAAACAGAGCCAGTGTTCAGTCAAATAACTGAATTTATTAAATCTTATCCTTGTATAAAATACAAGCTGATGTGAGATACCTGTTGGCAGGTGGACAGTGGATCTTCAATCAACCTATCAACTAAATCATTCACCCACCTGCCTCTTACAGCCCACAATCTGTCATTAGGAAAAGAGGAGCTAGGATTTACAACCCTACCTAGAGATTTTAGTTGAATTAATTTGCAGACAGTAAATTTTAATTTAGTTCAGTACAAGTCCCTGGTAGTCTCCTCTTATATCAATCCCAGCAGGTTTTTCCCACATTTTTGGTCCTTCGAACCCAGATATTTTGGTTCTTTGTATACCAAATATTATTCCAACAAATAAATAAGAAACTTCTTGATTTTGCATTGGAATAATTTTTACATATTCTAGCCTAACAGCCAATAATATTTATCATGGCTATATATCTAAGTAAACAAATTGTTTGCAGTGGCTTAAGCCACCATATCCATTAACTGCTAAGCAGTCATAGCATATTAATACTGTTCTGTGTTAAGAAACCACAGTACTTAATCTATCAGTGTCAAAGACAACTGCATCTTAATCATAAATACAGTACTATTATCTACCTCACTTGTGGTAACATTATATACATATTTAAGTGTATTATCTAGCATTATCTCTAATCAACTGATTTTCAGAACTGCTCATTACATAATATTCTTTAAAAAAGAGTTTTATCACTAAGAGCATTTCATTTCAAATTATCCATAATCAACTATATCAAACCCTTGTACAGGTAAAACCAGTAGGCATTCTACTGTATTTTATCAAGCAACTATTAGGGTAACATATCTTATAATAACTTTGCAAAAATAGTGCCATTTACTATTTTTAAAAAATTATTACAAGATTTACCAACTTGGCATTTTCGTGCATTCGAATCACAAACCAAATTATTACAGTACTTTTGATAATTTAGCACCTGCTACAACCAGATTCCAGGGAGGAAATGAAGGACGATCTTTGGAATCATTACCTAAGTAGACAGGAAAGCTCATTTATCAAAATACATTAACATCACACATATTTATCAGAAAAGAGGAAATATCTCAGAATCTCCGAAACTCGGAAAAGGCCAAAATGGCTGACAGTGTTCCACCAGCAGCTGAAACAGGAAATAGAAGGACACTTATTGGTCTACAAAATCACCTAACTCAACTGATTGACAAATGTCAAAAGTTGGCTAAACAACCATCTCCTGATTTAATAATTCTGAATACCAGATTAAAATCAGCTGTTGATAAGTATGAGCAAATCAAACGCCATGCAGAGATTTATCTAACAGAAATGGCTACTGCAGATTTAACCCAAAGGGAACTTCAGGAAATCATTGCTGAAATGACAATGTATGAAGATAAAATCCAAGATCAACTTGATCCTTTAACCAAACAAATATCTCAAGCAGGAACCCAATCCAATGTGAGCTCATCCACTCAACAGAGCAATGCAACTATAACACATGCTTGAGATGTGCAGCTTGAGACTTCAAGAAGACCTGGACAAGCTGCAGGAATGGTCGAACAAATGGCTGTTAGAGTTTAACCCAAGCAAATGTAATGTAATGAAGATAGGGGTAGGAAGCAGGAGACCAGATACAAGGTATCATTTGGGAGATGAAATACTTCAAGAGTCAGAGAGAGAGAAAGACCTGGGGGTTGATATCACGCCAGACCTGTCCCCTGAAGCTCATATCAAGAGGATAACATCAGCAGCATATGCCAGGTTGGCTAACATAAGAACGGCCTTTAGAAACTTGTGTAAGGAATCTTTCAGAACATTATATACCACATATGTCAGACCAATCCTGGAGTATGCGGCTCCAGCATGGAGTCCCTATCTAGTCAAGCATAAGACTAAACTGGAAAAGGTTCAAAGGTTTGCCACCAGACTAGTACCCGAGCTGAGAGGTATGAGCTACGAGGAGCGACTGCAGGAATTAAACCTCACTTCGTTGGAAGACAGAAGAGTTAGGGGGGACATGATCACCACATTCAAGATTCTCAGGGGAATCGACAGGGTTGATAAAGACAGGCTGTTTAACACAAGGGGCACACGCACTAGGGGACACAGGTGGAAGCTGAGTGCCCAAATGAGCCACAGAGATATTAGAAAGAACTTTTTTAGTGTCAGAGTGGTTGACAAATGGAATGCATTAGGAAGCGATGTGGTGGAGGCTGACTCCATACACAGTTTCAAGTGTAGATATGATAGAGCCCATTAGGCTCAGGAAACTGTACACCTGTTGATTGACGGTTGAGAGGCGGGACCAAAGAGCCAGAGCTCAACCCCCGCAAGCACAACTAGGTGAGTACATATAGCAGCAGAGCTCCCAAAGGTACATTTACCATATTTTGAGGGTAAGGATGAAGACGATTGGGATATCTTCTGGAGAGCCTTTGATTCTATAATCAACTCCAAAGCTTCTCTCAAAAAGGCGACAAAGTTTCAGTATTTGGAAGGCCAGTTACGGGGAGAGGCAAGGCAGGTCATGGCTAATTTGTCACTAACAGATGATGATTACGACCATGCCTTACAGTTGTTACAAGATAACTACAGTGATAAGGAGACTGCAATTGCCCGTCTCTCATACAAATTATTGGATTTACCCTCTCCAAACAAAAGTTATGAATCACTACAATCATTTCGATTGTCTATAGAATCAATCATCAAAGCCCTCAATACAAAAGTACCTGTAGGAAATGCAGAGTGGTTTACAAAGTTAATCATTCAAAGGAAACTTCCTAATGAGGTCATAGACAGCCTATGCACCCATTATAACACCAACATCTTATCACAGAGCCAAATCTTTGATGGGCTTCGAGCTTACGTACAAAGATTACGAAGCCGAGGAAAACTTAGATCACAAGAAAAAATCACCAAAGGTGAATCCACGGACAAAAACAAAAATGTCCAAACTGGCAGTCAAAAATCAAGGCAACAAAAATCCTCTTCTGCAAAGTGGAAACAGAGTGATGTTGGCTCATATGCTATATCCCCCACAGTTAACAGAACTGTAGGAAATCAAACTCGCAAGACAGATAAGACAAAAGGAGCTGCAAGTGCCCCAAAATGTGTATTCTGTCAGGAAGCACATACTATTTATCAATGCACAGTTTATGAAGACCGTGCCAGTTGAATCAATCGACTGAAATCTCTGAACAGGTGCATCGGTTGTCTACGGAAGCACGGTACAAGTGACTGTAACACACAATTACAGAACTACCAATATTGTCATAAAAGTGTACATCACACATCACTCTGTGGTGATATCAACACTCAATCCAGATCACAGACATCCAATAATCAACTTGCATCTCAGGCAAAGCCAAAAGATGATACCACAACAGCCGTACAATTCTGTACAGTAATGAGTAATGTCAATGCCTTAGATAAAGAAATTGTTACAACAGCCATATTGCCTACTGCACAGCTGGAACTATGCAATCAAGGAATTTGTATTCAAACAAGAGGCTTTTTTGATCAAGGTTCACAGAAAACCTTTATCAGTAAAAAGATGGCAGAAGATTTACAACTTAAATCTTCAAAGCAAATATCTACATCCATATCAGGGTTTTTTACCAATTCAGGTCGTAGAACCTTTCTGGTAGTACAACTCATTGTCTGTCTAGGTACATCCCAAAGGACAGTCGAAGCCATAGTAGTTTATAAAATTCCTACTGAAATGGAAGTGGCTGGTCTGGCAGCAACAATTAAATTCCTAAAAGAAAAAGGAATCCAATTAGCAGATCCTCTACTCGATTCTGACTACATAGGAGATATCGGAATCCTGATTGGAGCTGACTACATCATCGATTCATTCTGGGATCAGAAGAATGTATGGGTATGAATATACTCAAATCAGCAGGAGGCATATTGTTGACAGGACCTATACTAGATCTTGAACCTTCAACTCCTGAAAAATCACATCATATAGAAACTGTAATCGTGGCGTGGCTAGGCAAAGAACAGTCACCACTCAAAATCCCCCACATGATTGATGATGGATTGGAATCTGTACATCAATTGTGGGAACTTGATGCTATAGGAATAATTCCTGAACAACCAAGTCCTGATGATGTCTGTGCATACAATCAGTACTTAGAAACTGTACAGTACCATGATGGACAATACTGGGTAAGGCTACCATGGAAAATCAACCATAAAACCTTACCTACCAATTATCACATGGCTTATAGTCAATTTAAATCTCAATTAGCAAAGCTAAGAATCACATCTTATCTCAATCATAAGTCTAGACTGTAAAAATAATCAATCAATATTCATAGAAGACTACCGTGCTCTGGGAGCATGGTAGGGGGCATCTTGGGAACAGGAAGCGCACACGACAATAGCCCCACGTGGGCGTTTGTTGACAACTGTGAACACGTGTGACGATCCTTAGCGAACATTACCAGTTCAAGGACACCTTATCTAACATCATTATCACCAGTGAACACTCTCTAGAACTGGGGGAGTACCTGGACAATATCTACAAGGAAAATCCTAGAACATTTATATAAAATAAGAGTGCATAGTGGAGCTCAGTGACGCGGTCTCCACCACCTTCATTCCTAATCTACATCAACTATCATTCTTCTGCAACTGCAGAGACAATCACGTAGCAACGCTACCAGATCATCATACAGCAAAGCTGTTAGATACAAAATATCGTGCCTAAACTCGTGACAAGAGAGTAATCAGTCTGGCAACTGTCAGACAAGGCACCCGGCTGGCAGAGAAGTATATTGAAGTTTATGTTGGTATATAGTTGCCCAATTGTATGCTTGTGTGACTTTAATATACCCTATAAGTCTGTCTGTCTGTTATAAAGCGTGGCAACGCCTCATATTTCAGTAAGTTTATTAATATCGTAGAACAGCAGTAGAGTCTTATCCAGCACTAGACCTCATGAGTGTCCATTGTGTCAGAAAAGATTCGGTCGCAATAAATCTCTGTGATAAATCACCAGTCTCCGTTGTGTAGTGGTAAGACACTCGCCTGGCATTCCGCGAGCGCTATGTCATGGGTTCGTATCCTGGCCGGGGAGGATTTACTGGGCGCAATTCCTTAACTGTAGCCTCTTGACGTTATCTTGAGATGATTTCGGAGCTTTAGTGTCCCCGCGGCCTGGTCCTCGACCAGGCCTCCACCCCCAGGAAGCAGCCCGTGACAGCTGACTAACACCCAGGTACCTATTTTACTGCTAGGTAACAGGGGCATAGGGTGAAAGAAACTTTGCCCATTGTTTCTCGCCGGCATCTGGGATCGAACCCAGGACCACAGGAACACAAGTCCAGCGTGCTGTCCGCTCAGCTGACCGCCTCCCTGTTTAACGCAACAGTAAAATGTGTACTTGGATGAAAAAATGATTCTTCGCGGCAGGGGATCGTATTCCAGGGACCTGCCCAAAACGCTACGCGTACTAGTGGCTGTACAAGAATGTAACAACTCTTGTATATATCTCAAAAAAAAAAAAAAGACCTCATGAGTGTCCATAGTGTTGGAAGAGATTCAGTCAAGCTGACTGTACTTTTAAATTGAATGTAAATACATTACATATACACTTGAATATATAAATTAAGTTAACCATTGCTTGCTTAGTTATTTTTTAAGTAATCATATAAGTTCATTTAATTGAATATAATTTTAGTACTTAGTAACAGTAATTAGACCATATTTAGGGTCATTTATCATACTTTTACAATTTACAGTTTAAATTGTTTATAATATAAGTGTATTGGCTGTTAAAAGCTATGGTGCTAGGCAAGACTGTGTATGATTAAATATCTAATTTAAACAGAGCCAGTGTTCAGTCAAATAACTGAATTTATTAAATCTTATCCTTGTATAAAATAAAAGCTGTTGTGAGATACCTGTTGGCAGGTGGACGGTGGATCTTCAATCAACCTATCAACTAAATCATTCACCCACCTGCCCCTTACAGCCCATAATCTGTCATTAGGAAAAGAGGAGCTAGGATTTACAACCCTAGCTAGAGATTTTAGTTGAATTAATTTGCAGACAGTAAATTTTAATTTAGTTCAGTACAAGTCCCTGGTAGTCTCCTCTTATATCAATCCCAGCAGGTTTTTCCCACATAGCCACCATAACAGCAAATTTGCTAGAACCATTGCTAGACTGTAAATAAAAGATAACATACAAAGATCGCCTAATAGAAACCTTTAAGACAGAACAAGTGCTTGGGCGGGTAATCTATTCCATAGGGATAGTTGGGATAGTCAAGTCTAGTAGGGATAGTTGACTTGAAACTGACCGTTAAAAACAAAGACAGCCCAAAACAACAGTTTCAGCAGCTTCCTTCATGGGAAGAAGTCGCTTCCTTCATGGGAAGAAGTCTCAAAATAATCTTTAAAGGATTACCAGTTAAAAATACTGCATGTGTCTTACACAGGCTCAAGGAAAACAACAAGTGGAAAACATCTCAAGACCAACAACCACTCACGTCTTGGCAGATTGATCTGTTAATCAAGACAGAAACTCTGTTGGAGCAGCAATTTACACCATCAACCATGACGCTTTCTGAAGAATAGAAGATGCTCAACATTGCAAACCGAGTTATATGTCCTGAATAAACCATAAATAATGCAATTGAGAACAATATACAAGATGTCATCACTCCTACCGACTCTAAATCTTCGCTTGAGAAAGCATCTCAAGACCAACAACCACTCACGTCTTGACAGACTGATGAGTTAACCAAGACAGAAACTCTGTTGGGGCAGCAATTTACACCATCAACCATGACCCTTTATGGAGCACGAATAGAAGATGCTCAACATTGCAAACCGAGTTATATGTCCTAAATAAGCCGTAAATAATGCAATTGAGAACAATTTACAAGATGTCATCATTCATACCGACTCTAAATCTTCGCTGCAGACATTGTTATCCAGCCAGCACAAAGGTAACATAAAACTCATCACTGAAATCCTACATATAGGAAAAGAAGCACACAATCTAGGGCTGCCAATCACCCTAATTTGGATACCAAGTCACAATGGCATAGTTGGTAATGAAAAGGCAGACTCACTGGCAAAAACTGCCACTACTTAAACTGTTGTACAGATAAAAATACCTCCAGGTTTCTATCAGATTAAGAAACAAATCAAGAAGAAAATATTACCAACTATCAACAGTCGCCACAGAATATAGGCTGTTAAAAAAGCTGGAGCAACAGCCAGGAGTAAAAGGGAAGGTGCTCCAGTGGATAAGGGAACACTTTAGCAACAGAAAACAGCGAGTAACGGTAAGGAGAGGAGACATCAAAGTGGCGAGATGTCACCAGTGGAGTCCCACAGGGGTCAGTACTTGGACCCATCCCGTTTCTAATATATGTAAACGATCTTCCGGAGGGTATAGACTCGTTCCTCTCAATGTTTGCTGATGATGCAAAAAATATGAGAAGAATGAAGACGGATGAAGATAGACAGAGACTACAGGATGACCTGGACAAACTGGAAGAATGCTCTAGAAAATGGCTGCTAAAGTTCAACTCAGGAAAGTGTAAGGTAATGAAATTAGGCGAAGGGAGCTGGAGGCTGAACACAAGGTATAATCTGGGAGGTGAAATGCTGCAAGAGCCAAACAGAGAGAAAGATCTGGGGGATTGATATCACACCGAACCTGTCCCCAGAGGCCAACATCAAAAGAATATCATCAGCGGCATATGCTAGACTGGCAATCTCACAGTGGTCCAGTCTGACACCACTCACCACACACCACAAGGAACAGCGTAGTCACAATGCGACCCAAACATCTTAAGGTCAGAGCTACTCCACATGGCGGTCATGATATCGGGAGAAGCAATATTTTAAAGATCCTGAAGGACATTACTGGCCTTGAACCCGCTGACATTAGTCAGGAAGGTGAAGATATCGTGCTCTTCTTTTTCATGTGAAGAGGAGCTAGAAAAACTCCTAACGATGCCTTTCTTCGTAAAGAGCACCACGTACATCCTCACTTCCTATGTCAGTTCCTGGCCGGAAGAACTGTTTTTATCAGCAGGACCAGCCAGTGGATCGCTAACCGACCTCAACATCATATCAAGGACAATATTGAGGACGAAAATCCAAACCTGGCTGTATTCAAACTAGAGTTCTGCAACACCGACAAAACATCAATGAAGATTACGTTCACCACAATAGCTGCGGCCACCCGGGCTGCAACACAAGGATTCTACTGCTTCGGCTTAAAAATTCCGCCCCACCAAATAAAAAAGGAACGATACCATGAGATCCAGCAGTGCTTTAAGTGCTACGAGCTCTCCCACCCGACCAATAAGTGTCAGCACCCTGTCCAGAAGTGCAGCCTTTGCGCACTGGACCATCACTACACCATATGCAAGGCAACACTCCATCGCTGTTTGCTCTGTGATGGCAATCACCCTGCAATTTCCTACCGCTTCCCTCGCAGACAGGAAAGCATCAAGGCCTAGGTTGAAGCCAAGAGAAACAACCCTTCTACCTCCTCGACCAGAGCCCCAAGCGTTCAACCCACCACCTTAGCTCTCACTAATCGACCAGAAGACTTTCCAGTCTTACCAACATATGGCTCCTCCCAGTAGGCGACACAGTCTGCCTACTGGGAGTTTGTTTGCGTTTCCGGAGTTTGTAATTGACACAATGTCTGCTGACGACGCCAAAATTATGAGAAGGATTAAGACCGAGGAGGACAGTTTGAGGCTTCAAGAAGACCTGGACAAGCTGCAGGAATGGTCGAACAAATGGCTGTTAGAGTTTAACCCAAGCAAATGTAATGTAATGAAGATAGGGGTAGGAAGCAGGAGACCAGATACAAGGTATCACTTGGGAGATGAAATACTTCAAGAGTCAAAGAGAGAGAAAGACCTGGGGGTTGATATCACGCCAGACCTGTCCCCTGAAGCTCATATTAAGAGGATAACATCAGCAGCATATGCCAGGTTGGCTAACATAAGAACGGCCTTTAGAAACTTGTGTAAGGAATCTTTCAGAACATTATATACCACATATGTCAAACCAATCCTGGAGTATGCGGCTCCAGCATGGAGTCCATATCTAGTCAAGCATAAGACTAAACTGGAGAAGGTTCAAAGGTTTGCCACCAGACTAATTGCCGAGCTGAGAGGTATGAGCTACGAGGAGAGACTACGGGAATTGAACCTCACTTCGTTGGAAGACAGAAGAGTTAGGGGGGACATGATCACCACATTTAAGATTCTCAGGGGAATCGACAGGGTTGATAAAGACAGGCTATTTAACACAAGGGGCACACGCATAAGGGGACACAGGTGGAAACTGAGTGCCCAAATGAGCCACAGAGATATTAGAAAGAACTTTTTTAGTGTCAGAGTGGTTGACAAATGGAATGCATTAGGAAGCGATGTGGTGGAGGCTGACTCCATACACAGTTTCAAGTGTAGATATGATAGAGCCCAATAGGCTCAGGAACCTGAACACCTGTTGATTGACGGTTGAGAGGAGGGACCAAAGAGCCAGAGCTCAACCCCCGCAAGCACAACTAGGTGAGTACAACTAGGTGAGTCTTCTCATTGGGGACCAAGGTCCCACAGGCTCCTTCACAGCCCCCTGCATCACGTGCAGGCATTATCCCTGGTCTTATTAGACTAGCGGAAAGGCTAGCAGGACTAGACAACCAGCGCTTTGTCAGTGAACTAAACGCATTATACATAGACAATGGCCTGGCCCCCATCATAGCCACTAGCGTAAATCTCACTGCCTCCTCTACCACTCCGGAGACACCACCAGGACGACCATGCGGTCAACTTCAACACCGACTCCAGAACCGCCCATGACCCGGGCGACACAAACAGAGCTAATTCCTTCTCCAACTTCCAACACTCCTACCATCACTATCTCAGCAGCCGCGCTAGCAGACGTGCTGTCTACAAACGATAACAGCACCACCAGCGCTCCTGAAATAGCTATAACCACCAATCAACGACACCTAAGCCTACCTAATGCTGCGAGGCGAAAAACAAAAACGCCCACTGCGGAGATTACGGACTCCTCAGACGAGGAAATCATCTTGAGGTCATCTTGAGAAAATTTCGGGGCTTTTTTTAGCGGCCCGGTCCTTGACAAGGCCTCCACCCCAGGAAGCAGCCCGTGACAGTTGACTAACACCCAGGTACCTATTTACTGCTAGGTAACAGGGGCATAGGGTGAAAGAAACTCTGCCCATTGTTTCTCGCCGGCGCCTGGGATCGAACCCAGGACCACAGGATCACAAGTCCAGTGTACTGTCTGCTCGGCCGACCGGCTCCCCTAAGAGCCGGTAGGAGCTCCACTCCGCCGCATCACAAAAACGACACCTACACGGTTCAAGACTTCCTCATGGAGGCCACGTCACCAAACTCCAACGACAGCACTGCTCAGCCAAAGTCGCAGGCAAAGAAAAAACGGAAAACCTAGAGGTCCACACTAATCCAACCAGCTCCATAACTGGTATAGCCAGCCCCCAGGCTGAAAACCATCCATCGCCAGATCTCTAGTATCAGCCACTGATACAGATAAAGGCCCCAAAGAGCCTCCACTTATGGTCTCACCATAGCCCGTGCTACTGGAACTTATTGTTCTGAGTAGCGAATCTTAAACAACAAACAGCTAGACACACAAACATAAGAACTGCCTTTAGAAACTTGTGTAAGGAATCGTTCAGGACCCTGTATACCATTTATGTAAGACCAATTCTGGAGTATGCAGCTCCAGCCTGGAGTCCATACCTAGTTAAGCACAAGACAAAGTTAGAGAAGATTCAGCGGTATGCCACCAGGCTCGTCCCGGAACTGAGAGGAATGAGCTACGAGGAAAGGCTAAAGGAGCTGAACTTCACATCCCTGGAAAACAGGTGAGTAAGGGGAGACATGATAACCACCTACAAAATTCTCAGGGGAATTGACAGGGTGGACAAAGACAAACTCTTCAGCACGGGTGGGACACGAACAAGGGGACACAGGTGGAAACTTAGTACCCAGATGAGTCACAGAGACGTTAGAATTTTTTTTTCAGTGTCAGAGTAGTTAACAAATGGAATGCACTAGGAAGTGATGTGGTGGAGGCTGTGTGGAAACTGTGTATGGAGTCATACACAGTTTCAAATGTAGATATGACCGAGCCCAGTAGGCTCAGGAATCTGTACACCAGTTGATTGACAGTTGTGAGGCGGGACCAAAGAGCCAAAGCTCAACCTCCGCAAGCACAATTAGGTCAGTACAGAGCCAAAGTAGCGGAAATGAGAACCACTGCAATGTGGTACGAACTAAACACGGGGTACTCCTCCTGCAAACCTGGCAAAAGCTATCCAGAGATATTGCAGTAGCAATACAAAGACTAAGACTTGGCTGCAAGTGATGCTGGGAGGTAATAAACATAATAGTTAAAGAGTGTCATATCTGTGAAACAGATGCAAGTGTACCACTATTGTATTACTTACTGGAATGTGAAGCAACTGAAGCCCTGCGCATCAGACTCAACATTCAACCAACAGGAGCACCTGCATTAAATGCAAAATCCACAGAGACTTCAATGGTTAAAAAAAGAACCTGAAGAATGAGACACGCTGGTGAACATTTTGCATCTATATCCGTCACAAAGATAATGTTATTACCAACAAAATAAAGAAGACTATAACCAGTGTGAAAAGAAGGGATATCTACTTTTATTTAAACATTGGCCTAAATATCACAGTAACAAGGTTATTGTGAATAACCGAACTCTATTACGGGGGTCACAAAAGCTACATTCAAATTTTAGTTCCGAGTAGCTAAATCTAGAGCAACAACAACTGTTCCAGATTGCTCTTTGTTACTTTACTTTCCTTTTACACTTTTTCACTGCAATTCCCTATTGCACTTTCTTAGTGCACTTCATTATTGCAATTTCTTTTTGCATATTCTTCTAGCACTTTTTTAATAATGCACATCCTTATTGCTCTTTATTGATACACTACAATATTGATTTCCTTATTTCACTTCCATACTACACTTCTGAACTGTAGTGTCTTAGATCACTTCGTATTGCATGTTCTTTTTGCACTTTTATTCTTTCAAAGACTCAAGTTTGTTATGAATGAAGAATGTCAGCTGTAAGCTCTTTCTGAACTCTTCACAGTTCATGGAGGAATGTTCAGCCAATTAATGTATTAAAGAAAACAATTCATTCGAGAGACACTCCTATTGAGTAATGCTATAAGAGAGAATGTCTGTTTGTCCCACCCATCCGAATTTTATGCACTCACTTCTTTTCAAGTGTGAAATGTTTGTGGATATGAACGAAGACATTTTCGTCATAGGACAAAATTATTTTCTTAAACACATACAGTATTATGGAGGTTGAAACAGCCTAAGCTGCAGACGAGGAGTCACAATATCGTGGTTGAAATATATTGACCAAACCACACACTAGAAAATGAAGGGACGACGACGTTTCGGTCCGTCCTGGACCATTCTCAAGTCGATTGTGACTTGACCATTCTCACAATTGGATGGAGAATGGTCCTGGACGGACCGAAACGTCGTCGTCCCTTCACTTTCTAGTGTGTGGTTTGGTCTACATAGCCTAAGCTGTTTTAATCCTTTGGAGATGCATCTTACTGTGTCAATAAACTTGCCCTCTACATTGTATACTGAAAGTGAATATCTGTTCAAAGTTAGAGGTCAGTCACATGGCCCTAACATTAATATTGGCCTTACCCAAATTAGTAGGAAAAACGAACTGGCACACGCGACGGGCATAGGCTGGGTAATGTAGTCCTAAATTAAATGATTAAAAAAATATTATTAATTATTCACCACCTCCCTCCATCCAATTTTTATAGTTTCATTTCTGGTCAAGTGTGAAATATTCATAGAGATGCCCAAAGACTTTTTCATAAGAAAAGTTAATTTCTAGCAAGTATTGACCCCCCTCCAGTGCTGTAAGTGTTGACCCGTCTCAAGCAAATATTGACCCCCCTCCAGTGATGTAAGTGTTGACACGCCTCAAGCAAGTCTTGACGCCTCCTCCAGTGCTGTAGGTGCCGCTGTGGCGAGTGAAACATATGAAAACCCGTCTGTCTTAGCTATAATTAACAAATGCGCTCAAGAACTCATTCCAAACAATACCACTTGTGACTCTATGAATCCTGATGAACATGTAATGATTGTAAATGTTAGGAAAGGTACAGGCAACCAGTTGACCTTGAAACAGATGAGAGCACTCTTTGACATTGATGACCGTGAACAATTGTCATTTGTATGCAATGGTCTACAACTTGTGAATCTTGTAAACACTTCTCTTCGTCAAATTTATGAACACCATTACTCACGACCAACTCACTCTTAAATTTCTCACGTTGAATGTGAGAAGCGTGCGAAGGACGCTGTTTGATCTAATGATGTACGCTGGTGTCAACAACATTGATGTACTGTGCCTGCAGGAACGATACACTGCAAACACAAAGAATATAACGCCACCCAAACTCCCAGGTTATGTAGCTTTCTCAAATGTTGGTTCACATGATGTCGGTATCTTGACATATGTTAAAAGTAACCTAGTGTGTAAACATCTTAAAACCACAAAAGTGACGACTCATATTATCAGCAGTTTCAGATTGCTACAGCGACCGGGTTTCTTAACTTAGTTAATGTATATGTAAGGTGTGATCAAATGGTGAAAGCCTCTCTCCCAAAAATTACCAGCAGCTCTCAAAACGTTGTAATTGGTGATTTTAATGCTAGACACACTTGCCTGGGTGACACCAAAACAAACAGGAATGACAGAGTCTTTGTAAAATACTTAAGAGATAATAACATGTCCGTATTCAACTTTGACTCCTCTAACGTCACACACCTCATGGGTGGCAGGCTTGATTATGTCAATGGTCACGGGCTCATTGATAATGCTGTCGGAGGATCAATTGTTCATGAATTAGTTAGTGATCACTTTGCCATATTCAGTTCATACACTATCAATAATGTCAAACCCCTAAGCTTAGGAAAAAAATAATTAATATCCCTGAAAATTTACACATGTCCTTCAAATTCCGCATTTCTGAATGGTATAACACTTACTGTTTTACTACCGTCAACGCATTATATGAGGATCTGGTCACTAAAGTAACCGCTTTTTATGACAATGTTGTAAAATCCACAAGACCCAAAACAGTGAAAAAGGGACAGCGGTGGTTCACGGACTCACGCCTTAAGCCCCTGCATGACAGAGTTCTATTCTTAGCTGAGCAGTATAAAACACATAAAACAGCTGACACCCTCAACATATTTCTTAAAGCCAGCCGAGAGTTTAGAGAGCTAAAGGAACAGGTGTATAACCAGCACTGGGAACAGTTTCTGCAAGGCATCAATCATGCAACATCCTCATCCCAAATGTGGAATAAAATTAAAATGATTTCTCGTCCTAGCAGTCGTCAACTTGATCACCATTCACCTGTAGACTATGCCGACATGCTGCTTCAGCAATATCCAAGCACTGCTAGTATAAGCAGCCTGCCCCTAGATGTGCAAAACTATCTGGCTAGTACCAAAATAAATCGTAACTTCAATATTGAAATTGCCTGTAGTGAAATAGGGCCTGATGATAACTATGGCATAACCCCCTTTGAAATTAAAAATGCACTCAAGAAAGGTAAGGCTACCTCTCCTGGAGAGGATGGCATCACATACAACACCATGAGAGTACTTGCTGAGCTGCCAAATAGCCCTTTGCTAGAATTGTTTAATCAAAGTCTAAGGCAGGGTGTCTTACCTGACCGCTGGACACAGGGACTCATAATACCCATACCCAAGCCTAATTCACAAAAATTTAGACCCATTTCTCTGACGTCGTGCATGTGTAAAGTTCTTGAGAGAATTATTCTCGACAGACTAATGTTTCAAATCAAGCCCCACCTTGCCCCTAACCTGTATGGTTTCCTTCCTGGAAGAAGCACACAAACTTGCTTTGCTGAGTATTTTATCAGAGAGGGACCAAACTCTCAGGCGGCATTTATTGATCTCCAAACTGCCTTTGATACAGCAAACAGAGAAATAATCCTAGAACAGCTAGCCTCTTTTGGAGTTAAGGGAAGACTGTTGACATGGCTCAGGGGTTACCTGAGCAACAGAACCGCCTCAGTCCTTTTCAAGGGGGGTCAAAAGTAAACTTTGTGCACCCTTTGAGTTGGGTACACCCCAGGGTGGAGTGCTAAGTCCTACACTGTTCAATGTTCTGATGCATAAATTAACAATTGATATTCCCACACTACCTGACGAAGCCGTCATTTGTTATGTCGATGATATATGCATTGTTGCAAATTCCCAAACTAGACTGCAAGCTCTACTTGATTCATTCGCTGCTAAAAGCATTGAATGTGGTCTTGTTATCTCTATAACTAAATCCAGAGTTCTCCATCCCCAAGAGAAAACTCATGTCCCTATAATTTTCAAGGTCAACAACCTGAACATTGAAACGTGTAGGCAGCACAAATACCTTGGAGTTGGTATTAACAGTGACATTGTAAATGATCTACACCGTAGGTTAAAAGAAAAACTAAAACCATTGAGAACACTTACTGGAAAGAATATTGGTATCAATATTAAATATGCTAGACTATTCTATATGATGTTCGTTAGGTATCTCGTTGATTATAATGCTCTGCACTTAATTAATTTCCCCTCCTCTGTGTTGGACAAACTTGAAGTAGAACAGAATGAGGCCATGAGGATAATTCTTGGTGCTCCAAGGTGCACAAGAATCATCAACATGCGGGAAGAACTGAAGCTCCCAACCATACTAGAGAGAATAATGCAAGTCAACACCACGTTTTGCCTTAAAGTCATGAGAGACCCTACATCTCCTGCATTGCTCAGAGACAAATTATTTAGTGCTGTTAACACCCTTTTGACTGGTGCCGACATACCAACTCACTCCTTTTATGATAATTGGCTGAGCAACAATACTTACAATCTCCTCAAACATAACATTCCTTTTAAGTGCAATCTACCTGTCTCTGATATTCCTCTTTATCTGTACCCCACCATTCAAGTATCATACACACCTGTCACCAAGAAAGATAATGAGAATCTTGTTCTTCTCAAAGCTGTCACACTTGAAACAATTGCCTCCTCCATCGAGAGTTTAAGATCTCACGAGCACTGTGTCTACACCGACGGCTCAGTCCAATCCTCTACTGGACGGACTGCAGCGGCATGTAGGTTTTATAGAAATAATATTTGCACAAAGACTGTCAGTGTCAGGTTAAACAACTGGCTGACCTCCACACAAGCAGAACTAGCAGCATTACACTTAGCTACCAGTACATTAAAAAACATTGGAGGGGGAATAATATTCTGTGATTCAAAGTCTGCTCTTCAAGCAATCGAAAACTTCTCTTGGAAGATCGATAACAAGAACCTCATACTCCCAATTATAAATGACCTAATTGATGCACAGAGTAAAGGGTCTCGAATTTCCTTTGTATGGATACCTTCACACATAAATATAACCCATCATAATGAGACAGACGTTGCAGCCAAATTAGCGTGTAACAAGTTTGAAGTTGACTTAGATCTAGGTATCCCCATCTCTGCTGTCAAAACTGTATTGGTCCGAACATTCAGATCTGATAGGAAAGAACTTACTGACTCCCAACGACCTGAAAGTACTAGTATAAAAAGCTATGATTTGTTCAGATCTGAAACCTACATCTATGGGCAGCACAAAACGTCCACTAGACTGTGCGACACAGTGGTTGCAAGGATCAGGTTGGGTTACCGTTACCTGTGGCAGGTGGCTGCAGGTGACGGATCTCCCAATCCTGAGCACTCCAGTTGCAAACTCTGTGAGCAGGAACTACGGCACGATCTCCCGCACTACATCACTGAATGCCCAGTTATTAGACCTTTCAGACCAGTTGGCATGAGGTACCTGGAGCTTTGCAATTACTTTATAAACTCTCGTATTCTTGAAGATATCCTCACAGTGTACCCAAAATTTGCCAGTGCAGGCTACTAAACATGTGGCCCTGTATGACTAACCATCCTGCGAGATGGGGACCTTTATTACCACTGCTACCTTATTCAATCTTGTGTTGATGATATCCTCAAAATGCATCCGGAGTCTGCCAGTGCAGACTGCTTATCACATGCCTCTGTATGACTAACCAACACGGGGAGACATCTCCTGTCCACGAGGTTAACCATAGCCCGTGCTTCTTGCCCAGCTCCTGTGCCAGGTAAGTTACGGGCTCACCATAGCCCGTGCTACTTGGAACTTGTTCCGAGTAGCTGAATCTATAACAACAGACTAACCATCCTGTGTGATGGGGATTTCTTAGCATCGACTAGTTAGCTTTTTTTTGACACACTGTACTCCACTTCATATAGTCTAGGGTAGCTGCACTAATGCAGATGTACCTAATGTAATAATAAAAAAAATTAATTACATAAAAAAGTTTCATTGTTCCTTAATATTGTATTTTATGAGAGGGAAGAGAAGCTGTTAGTAGGGGGGAGGATGTGTCAATGACGGGGGGATAGAATTACTAGGAGAAAGCACCAAGTAATTACCACTATGTAGCACTCTGGAGGGATCAAGATAAGAATTTGGGATGGGACGGGGAAAAGGAATGGTGCCCAACCACTTGGACGGTCGGGGATTGAACACCGACCTGCACGAAGCGAGACCGTCGCTCAACCATCCAGCCCAAGTGCTTAGACAAAGGAAGAAGCTGCGTGAAGGGGGAGGGGAGTTGTTGCTGTTGTTGTTATAGATTCAGCTACTCGGAACAAGTTCCAAGTAGCACGGGCTATGGTGAGCCCGTAACTTACCTGGCACAGGAGCTGGGCAAGAAGCACGGGCTATGGTTAGCCTCGTGGACAGGAGATGTCTCCCGTGGGGAGGGGAGGGATGTTGTTGTTGTTATAGATTCAGCTACTCGGAACAAGTTCCAAGTAGCACGGGCTATGGTGAGCCCGTAACTTACCTGGCACAGAAGCTGGGCAAGAAGAACGGGCTATGGTTAGCCTCGTGGACAGGAGATATCTCCCGTGGGGAGGGGAGGGATGTTGTTGTTGTTATAGATTCAGCTACTCGGAACAAGTTCCAAGTAGCACGGGCTATGGTGAGCCCGTAACTTACCTGGCACATGAGCTGGGCCAGAAGCACGGGATATGGTTAGCCTCGTGGACAGATGTCTCCCGTGAGGAAGGGAGAGTTGATTATTTTTATAATGCCCTAGAAATATTATCAATGAGGTAATGGAAATGTAATGGAGGTTACAGAGGTACTGGGATAGAGTTTCAGAGATATATATATAGGTTTGGTGATTATAGTAATGAGAGGTAGGAGAACTAATGAATTATTTAGCCTATCCTCCTGTTTTAGTAGTAGTTATAGTAACGATGAGGACCATCGTACATTTATTGTCCTAAAAGGAAAATAAAAAGTAGAAATCGGTACTATTGAATTTGGGCAAACTATAAAACCTTTTGTACTGATGTTGCAAAGAAAACTTAACCTAACCTAACCTTCGTAGGCCTAATACAAGCTTCCTGAGACCTAAAATAGTACATATATGTACTATAGTAGCCCAAGGAATATTTATGTTTGTTTTTTAGGTTATTTTTTTCGGACACTGAATAGTGCCATATTCTAATTGTCTAATTTTCCATCACGACTATGTATTTACGATGGTCCACATTATATTATATGTACATAAAAAGTATTATATAAACAGGGCAATGCGTTGGAATTATTACGAACAGAAACTAAACGGAATTATTACACTCAGAAACAAAAGAGAATTATTACACTTAAAAATCAAAAACGTTCTAAACATCATGATAAACCAGTCACATCAACAAAAAACAAACGCATGAAAACCGAAATCTTTACAAAACACGTAGGAAAAGCTCTCTTCACAGTTTGGTATGTTGGACTCATATAAACTATGTAACAACTTTCATCATCAAGCAAAACCTTCCATGCCAGCCCCTTCTCCTATGGTTTCCTAACGTAAAGAAAACGGTCATATTAAAGTGCCCTTATCCTAACCTACCAGAGGACGCAAAACAGAAAACGGAACAATACGTCACTTTTGCGAGCCTCTTAAATTTTTAGTACGACAATTTTTGGCCCTATGTAACGCCTACGATCGAAATGCGACATTCTTTGTAAGAGGACAGGTTGTCTATGCAACTGTCTTGACAACAGAACAATGAAAATAAGAATTATTCCGAATCGTCCTTATTTCTTCATTCTAAACTCTGGAGTCCGTCATTTACCTGTCCGTGTTCCGAAATTACACCTAGTAAAGCAACTACATTACACACAGAAATCACAATAACATGATGCATCAAATGAACAAATCCACAAGGGCCGTGACGAGGATTAGAACCTGCGTCCGAGTGCATCCCAGACGCTGCCTTAATCGACTGAGATACGGCATGGTCAAAAAGAGTTGAAACCGAAGTTTTACTGAACTTACTGGATCCTGCAGCCTCTCCGAGACACAAAATAGGCCGTTCTCCCTCTTCGCCCTTACTTCATTGATGTAGTACTTCCTTAATGAAGTAAGGGCGAAGAGGGAGAACGGCCTATTGACATAACTCGAGTGCATGGGGGATTTGATTGTTGCCGCCGGAGGCGGCTAGTTTATTGTGCACCCCATTCTCATCCTGTGAGCGGTAGCGTAAAAAGCATTACAGAGGGCACAAAAGGTCTTTATCAGGCCGCATCTTAGATTATTACATAAGCAATTTCATTCATCAGGGAATTGTATAAAATCCTGGTTTGCGTCTCGGAGAGGCTGCAGGATCCAGTAAGTTCTCTACAGTAGAACTTCGGTTTCAACTCTTTTGACCATGTCGTAGCTCAGTCGTTTAAGGCAGCGTCTGGGATGCTCTCGCACTCAGGTTCGAATCCTCGTCACGGTTCTTGTGGATTTGTTCAAGCAACTACATCCCTGTCTCCATTAACAATAAATCACTGACAATATGCTATGCAAAAGATGTCACACAGTACATTACTTGTTTTGATTATTACTTACATAGTTCATTACAGGTGAAACAATAACAATTTGACTCGTAGAAGCACAATATGAAATCGAACGATCATACAAAGGAAATATGATATGTGTTTCAAGGCAAACCCACCAAACTTAACAGTCACATCTTTCTTATGTTACAAACGAGAAAACATAATTCCAGTAAAATATTTACTAGATTTTCAACATTAACATAGATATTTGACCTGCATCATGGATCATCTGACCTGAATGTACTTGGACTAAAACATGACAAAAACTTAAGATTTCACGCACACACACATCACCCAAATAGACGTTATCGCAAAGAAATCACTTCATCAACTATGCACACTAAGAAATGCTAACACGAAGTTTTATATAAAGCCCTAATATGTCCGCTCATCACTTACCCACCACTTCAAGTAAGCTTATTGAGTTAATACAATACACCACAAATGAATAGAGAATCTTAGAATAATAATATCCTCCTCTATTGCGGGTCGCTCAAGGATTCACAAATCCAAGCAATACACAAATATTACTATAAGAAAACATGGGTTGGAAAAGTTGAGCCAGCTTGCAGTGTAAATATTTGTCATGTAGGTCTGAATGTGATGAAGTTAGGTATGTCGTCAGGGGTCTAGAATCAGGGCAAAGACTTCTGAATGCCTCCAACATTTATATTAAAAAAATAAGTTTGTTTTGGAAAAAAAATATTTGTATTGTTCTGTTACAAAGTAGGTTCTGCATGATGAGGAAAGTTTTAACATAGTTTGTATTTCAGTCTATCATACCATATTGTGTCGAAAGTTTTTTTTTGTGTTTTTTGTAATGATTGCTGTTTATATGCGTTTTTGTTCGATTATGTAAATGTGGTTGATCATTATGTTTAAGACGTGTTTTTGGGTTTTTGAATGAGCTTGTCTGGTTATAAATAACAGCTGCTTCGTAAGAGACAATAGGCCTCGTGAAGTTTATAATTATGGTACATGGTCAGGTACAAGGCCAAGTATAAATACTGGCTGACAAGGAGCATACCGCACGAGCTTCTCATGCCCGTGTCACCACTGAAGGGGCTTAATCATCAGCATACTTTACAAACATTCACCTTTCACTCTACTTTCTCTGGACAATGGACTCTAAAATTGTTATAGCCGTCTTCTTCTTGCACCTCTTATCACCGAACATTGCTGAATGTCTATCGCAGGGACATAGTTCAGGATTTATGAGCTATTTTGAGAAATTTCGAGCAAAAGTACGTGGAATATTTAGCCCTGCCTGGAAGGCCATGACTGACGAGAAACCAAGCAATTCAACAAGCAGTGGCTTCAGTTTTCCCTGGTCCCGTTTTGGAGTAACGATGGTTTTAAACGTTATATTTGGCTTAATTGCCTACTTGATTAAGTTTGGTCTGATTACTGTGTACCTCCCGACCATAGTTACCACTGGTGAGATCCTCGGTTACATCTGGCTCATATATGACGTAAGTATCGTTTTCATCGACTGGTTAGTTAACAAAGGCCACCTCGCACTCCTCGTGGGGCCTTTGGATACTGATGAAGATCACATCTCGGAGCCTTCGGGAGCTGATGAAAATGCCCCTAATACAGACACCATTATTTATAACGACAATGTCGAGAATACTGATTCCCTCAATGCTGACGGCATTGGCATTAATACTGAATCCCTACATGATGATAGTGCCCGAAATACAAATATCCTGCATGGTGATGATACCCTTCATGCAAATGGTGCCCAAAATGATGATACTCGACAGATGACGGTGCCCAAAATAGTGATACTCTACATGCTAACGGTTCCTAAAAGTGATACCCAACAAGCAGACAGTAAACAAAATAGTGATACCCTACACGCAGACGATGCCCTCAATACTGATACCCTGCATACTGATAACGGTGCCCCCCAACGCAAAGCACTTTAGGTCACATGTTGCATATGTAATAATCGTTAGCTTTATATGTATATATTTGTGAATTATTAATATATGATACCTCATATTATTTGATCTTTAATATTTCCTTGTTTGCAATTGTTTGTTAAATATTTAATAAGAATTAATGATGGTAACAGAGTCCATTTCATGTGGTCTCCATCTCATGTTGGCCTCCGAATGCATGATAGAGGTGATAAGTTACCTTACCTTGAGGATACCTTGAGGTGCTTCCGGGGCTTATCGTCCCCGCGGCCCGGTCATCGACCAGGCCTCCTGGTTGCTGGACTGATCAACCAGGCTGTTGGACGCGGCTGCTCGCAGCCTGACGTATGAGTCACAGCCTGGTTGATCAGGTATCCTTTGGAGGTGCTTATCCAGTTCTCTCTTGAACACTGTGAGGGGTTTGCCAGTTATGTCCCTTATGTGTAGTGGAAGCGTGTTGAACAGTCTCGGGCCTCTGATGTTGATAGAGTTCTCTCTCAGAGTACCAGTTGCACCTCTGCTTTTCAACGGGGGTATTCTGCACATCCTGCCATGTCTTCTGGTCTCATGTGATGTTATTTCTGTGTGCAGGTTTGGGACCAGCCCCTCTAATATTTTCCACGTGTAAATTATTATGTATCTCTCCCGCCTGCGCTCAAGGGAATACAGATTTAGGCTCTTTAGTCGGTCCCAATAGTTTAGATGTTTTACCGAGTGGATTCTAGCAGTAAAGGATCTCTGCACGCTCTCCAGGTCAGCAATTTCACCAGCAGTGAAAGGGGCTGTCATTGTGCAGCAGTACTCCACTCTAGAGAGCACAAGCGTTTTGAAAAGTGTCATCATCGGTATAGCATCTCTAGTGTGAAAAGTTCTTGTTATCCAACCTGTCATTTTTCTTGCAGTTGTGACGGCTACTTTATTGTGTTCTTTAAAGGTAAGGTCTTCCGACATGAGTACACCCAGATCCTTTACATTGCCTTTTCGTTCTATGTTATGATTTGCCTGAGTTTTGTACGTGGTTTCCGTTTTTATATTTTCATTTTTTCCATAGCGCATGAGCTGGAACTTGTCTTCGTTAAACACCATATTATTTTCTGTAGCCCATAGAAAGACCTGATCTACATCTGACTGGAGGTTCGCCGTGTCCTCTATGTTGCCTACTCTCATGAAGATCCTAGTGTCATCTGCAAAGGATGATACAGTGCTATAGGTTGTGTTCTTGTCTATGTCCGATATGAGGATGAGAAAAAGTACTGGAGCAAGCACAGTACCCTGGGGGACTGAGCTCTTAACGGTTGACGGGTTGGATTTTATTTTGTTGACTATTACACATTGGGTTCTGTTGGTCAGGAAATTGTAGATCCATCTGCCTACTTTTCCGGTAATTCCTTTTGAGCGCATTTTATGGGCAATAACACCATGGTCACATTTATCAAAAGCTTTTGCGAAATCTGTGTAAATTACATCAGCGTTTTGTTTGTCTTCCATAGCATCTAATGCCATATCATAGTGGTCCAGCAACTGCGACAGGCAAGAGCGCCCTGTTCTGAAACCATGTTGTCCGGGGTTATGGAGATGCTGTGATTCCATGTATTTTGTGATCTTACTTCTTAGCACTCTCTCAAAATTTTTATGATGTGCGATGTTAGTGCTATCGGTCTGTAATTTTTTGCCTCTGCCTTATTTCCTCCTTTATGAAGTGGTGCTATCTCTGCTGTTTTTAGTATATCAGGAATAACGCCAGTATCTAGGCTTTGTCTCCACAGAATGTGAAGGGCCTGCGATAGTGGTTTTTTACAGTTCTTGATGAATATGGAGTTCCAAGAATCCGGGCCTGGTGCGGAGTGCATAGGCATACTGTTTATGGCTTCTTCAAAATCCAGTGGGGATAGGGTGACGTCTGATATATGATTTGATGTTGGTATCATATCCATGAAAAATTCATTTGGGTTATCGATCTTTAGTGCGTTTAATGGCTCGCTGAAGACAGAGTCGTATTGCTTCCTCAGTAGCTCGCTCATTTCTTTGTTGTCATCGGTGAAAGTTCCATCTTCCTTTCGCAGGGGCCCGATACTAGATGTGGTTTTTGATCTTGATTTTGCATAGGAGAAAAAATATTTCGGGTTTCTCTCTATTTCACTGATGGCCTTTTGCTCTCTTTCCCTCTCCTGCGTTTTGTATGATTCTTGTAGCTTGAGTTCAATTTTTCCTATTTCGCTACCTAACCTTCTTCGCCGTTCCTGAGATAGGGTGCGACTCTCAAGTTGTACCGCGATTCGTTTTCTTCGCCTATATAGGGAACGACGTTCTCGTTCCAATCTGCATCTCTTCCTCTTTTTTCTTAGGGGGATGCGGTTTGTACATATTTCTAGTGCTACTGAGCTTATTTTTTCCAGGCACTGGTTCAGGTTCGCATTTCCTAGCTGTTCTTCCCAGTTTATTTCTGTGAAGTCCTGGTTTATTTGCTCCCAGTTTATCTGTTTATTATTGAAGTTGAATTTGCTGAAATCTCCTCCACCGGGAATCTGGACTGGTTTTGAAGGTCTATTCCCCATGGTTGTCATAACTTCAATTAAGTTGTGATCTGAGTAACAGGTATTTGTAATCATTATGTTCCTGATCAATTCATCATTATTAGTGAAAATGAGGTCCAGCGTGTTCTCCTTCCTGGTTGGTTCTACTATTTGCTGGTTTAAGGCAAACCTGTCGCACATCCGTAGCAGGTCATTTGCATGTGCCTGTTCATTAAGGCTACTTCCTGGTATTCTTTCTGATATTACTGTATTAGCCAGGTGCTTCCATTTCAGGTGCCGTAGGTTGAAGTCCCCAAGCAGGATGATGTTCGGAGCTGGATTTGTGAGGTTTTCCAAGCAGTGTTCTACTTTCATTAGTTGGTCTTTAAACTGCTGAGGGTTTGCCTCCGGTGACTTATATACAAGGACAATAACTACATTTATAATCTCTATTTTGATTATCAGCACTTCCACCATATCATTTGAGTGTTTAGCAGCTCAGTACAGATGAGTGTGTCTTTGATGTATAGGCTGACCCCACCCTGAAGCCGGTGTTTCCTATCACATCTGAAAAGATTGTACTCTGAGATCCATATTTCACCATCATGGTAGTCCTTTGTGTGGGTTTCTGTTAGGGCTGCAAATACTGCATTTGCCTCATGAAGGAGACCATCTATAAAGTGAACTTTGTTGGATTTGCGTGTTTTTATACCTTGAATGTTGGCAAATATAAATGATGTTATCGTGGTAGTGGAAGTGCTGGATGCCTTACTTGGTGTTAATATCTGAGGCTCCGGTAAGGGGGCCACTGTGTTTGCGTCCAGGGTGTGTTGTTTTCGTAGTGATTCGTCCAGTTTCGGTAGTGGCCAAGTTAGCCAAAGAATCTGCATTTAAAGGAGACGTTGAGTGTAACCTTGGATTGTCACTGAGCAATCTGAGAGCAGCAGTACACCAAGAACTTCAACAAAATCTTGTAGATCTGAGGCAAAGTGAAATCGACACCAGTAATTCCATCTGTCATCATACTATCATGCAAGAGGAGCCACACATCTATGGTTCATCCAATAAAATCAGCAGACGTCTAGATGTTACTAGTGCTCGGCTTAGACTCGGTTATGAGTATCTCTGGGAATTCTCATTATCTGATGATGAAGATCTGACCAAATGTACACTGTGTCAACAAAATTATTCGCACACCCTCCGTCACTATGTGATGGAGTGCGAAAAGATACGTGAATTCAGAGACAATTCTATAACTAATGTTCCAGCAAAGTGTAAATGTTTAATTCAAAATGATCTGCTACCAGAAATTTTAGCCAAATATCCGCCAGTTTGCAAACTGTAGGTAGTAACTAAGTGACTATAGCCTATCCACCGATACCCACTGGATGGGGGGGGGGCGGTGTGCAGGACAAACATATCAATTGTGACACTAGCTCTCCGCATATGTAATCTGCTCAACTTAGAAACTGTACTTGTGGTCGTTCTCGAACCCATTTATGATGTGACGACTTATACTGAATTTTGTAACTAGCTCATCAAGATTGTAACATGCTTAGCTAAACGAATAGTGGGGTTCAATCCTTGAGCCCATTATGTGCCTCTTTAACCCTTTCCACTGCCACCTAAGAGATGGGTATGGAGTGCATAATAAATGGACTAAACTAAAAAAGAATTAGAGACATTAATTTGATGATTAAAATTAAACCAATAAAATTAAATTTAAACTAACCAATTATTAAAACTAACAGATGATTAAAACTAATAAATTAAATAATTTGGAAAATCTCACTTTCTTTATAATCTAATTAATATATACAAATATCATCCGTATTTCCATAAAATACAAGATTGAATAACGTATTCGGAAATAAAATTGAATAATGACCAAACCACATTTCGGAAAATGTAGAGGCGACCATGTTTCGGTCCACCCTGGACCATTATGAAGTGTGATGATGACCACCATAAAACGACATGACAATGGAAAAGGACGAACGTCGTTTCTTCATTTTCCGGCGTGTGGTTTGCTCATCATATCTTCAGCAACGTTATTGTGACTCGTCGCTCGCACTGAAGTAGAATATTATCAACTTATGTGAACGTTCTGGTTCATCCTTTACATGAATAATATAAACTGAGGAAAGGTAATTGGCCCATACGAAACAGTTTCAATTTGTATCCGCTAAACTCATGTCTCTGACTTCCCTTGAAATGAAGAGATTCCAAGTCTTTTTTGTTGTTATTTGAACATTATAATTAGAGAAACAGTAGGCCTGTATTGTTGTTATGTGGTAGCTAATTATTGATTTTTAGTTCACTTTCTCATTGCACTTTCTAACTCCATTTAAATTTTGTACTTTCATACAGCTCTTTTTTGCACTTTCCTATTGGACTTCATTATTGCACGTTCATACTGCACTTGTTATGAACTTTCTTACTGCACTTTGTTATGCATTTCTTCCTGTACTTTCATTATCAACTTTCTTACGATAAATTCTTTATTGCAGTAAGAAAAGAATATTGCAGTAAAAAATAAGATAATATAAAAATGCAGTAAGGAAATAAAGTCTTCACTGCATTTTCTAATGCACTTCACTTCCGTAATGTACTTTCTTATTACACATTCTTTCTGCAGTTCCATTCCAGAGCAAGAAGCAGAAATAATAGAAAATCTCTTTGCTTCAAGAGCAAGTTCGACTCACCTTCCACAAGTAACTCTGACTCACCAACAAACTCTTCAGGCAGCAAGACGGAAAAAAACAGACGATGATTTAGGCTTACCTAACGAGCTAGACCAATTTTTCAATCTGAAAGAACTCTGAAGAGCTACGAAGAAAATTTAAAACACTGCTTCAGGTGAGGACAAAATCACTTACAACATGCTGGCCATGCTAGGATAAAAGGTTGAAGAAGCCTTCTTGAATATCGTAGAGTATAGTTGACAACAACTCAGACAAGAACTCTTGGAATAGTGCAATTATAGTTCCTGTTCCAAAACCTAAAGACCCAGAAAGTTATTGACCCATCTCATTAATAAGCTGCCTGGTCAAAACTGCGGAAAGAATTGCTCTTAGTCGAACTGAATGAAAAACCATTTCACTGCACCAAAATATGTTTGCTTATAGAAAAGGTGTGGGAACCACAGAATGCCTTACCTCAGTTCTGGATGAAATCAAGGATAAACCAGAAAATTTTATTTTTCTGGAGCCAGAAAAAGCCTTCGAACTAGCCAATGCTCCAAGTACATTGTGCTGCCTTGTGGATTAAGATATCAAAGGACACGCTCTTGCCTTTGCCAAAGGAAGTCTTCTCAACAGAAATGCTAAAGCCAAATTTCAAGGAAAAACGTCCTCCTCAAAGAGGACTGGAAAATGGGAGTCCGCAGAGAGGAATACCGAGTCCCTTCGTCTTAAATTGTCTCATGGAACAATTCATTTCTTCTTAACAACAAACTTCTTAACTAAGCAGATGACTTTGTGGTCATCATCATAGGCAACAGCGCAAAGAATCATGCACAAAAAGGCCTTGACGTCATCAGCAGAGAATCGGAACGCATAGCAATGAAAATAAACAACAATAAAACCAAAGCAATGACTTTGGTTTTACCATGGACACGAATGGCCGTTAAAATGAGAACCCAAGATATCAGACTCATAATACAAGGGCAAGAAATTGAGTGGGTCATTTCTTTTCTATACCCTGGAGTCATAATAGACAACCAGTTTATATTGGTTGTCTACATTCAAACTCACTCAAAAAATTGAATATCATCGGCAACGTAGCAAAGCCAGAAACTCAGCTTTGCGTTCCCTGACAAGTCTTGTGACAAGAGTTGCACTTTCAGATGGTGCAACTCTACCAGTACTCAAAATGTACTACGTTCAAGCAGTTAGGTCACTCATTGACTATGCTGATCCTGCTCTTACATTCCTTAGTGATAACCAACAGTAGAAACTGGAAGTGTCACAAAACGATGACCTCAGAACGAATGCTGAGAACACCTATGTGGACGCTGCTAGAGAAAGTAAGAATGGAACCCAACTTATCAGCCTTAGAAAACCGGATCAGACAAGGAATAGCCACCATAACAGCAAATTTACTAAAACCACTGCTAGACTGTAAATAAAAGATAACATAGAAAGATCGCCTAATAGAAACCTTTAAGACAGAACAAGTGCTTGGGCGGGTAATCTATTCAATAGGGATAGTTAGGATAGTCAAGTCTAGTAGGGATAGTTGACTTGAAACTGACCATTATAAACAAAGAAGACAGCCCAAATCAACAGTTTCAGCAGCTTCCTCCATGGGAAGAACAGTCTCAAAATAATCTCTAAAGGATTACCAGTTAAAAATACTGCATGTGTCCTACAGAGGCTCAAGGCAAACAACAAATGGAAAACATCTCAAGACCAACAACCACTCACGTCTTGGCAGATTGATCTGTTAATCAAGACAGAAACTCTGTTGGGGCAGCAATTTACACCATCAACCATGACGCTTTCTGAAGAATAGAAGATGCTCAACATTGCAAACCGAGTTATATGGCCTGAATAAACTATATATAATGCAATTGAGAACAATTTGCAAGATGTCATCACTCATACCGACTCTAAATCTTCGCTTCAGAAAGCATCTCAAGACCAACAACCACTCACGTCTTGACAGACTGATGAGTTAATCAAGACAGAAACTCTGTTGGGGCAGCAATTTACACCATCAACCACGACCCTTTCTGGAGCATGAATAGAAGATGCTCAACATTGCAAACCGATTTATATGTCCTAAATAAGCCGTAAATAATGCAATTGAGAACAATTTACAAGATGTCATCATTCATACCGACTCAAAATCTTCGCTGCAGACATTGTTATCCAACCAGCACAAAGATAATATAAAACTCATCACTGAAATCCTACATATAGGAAAAGAAGCACACAATCTAGGGCTGCCAATCACCCTAATTTGGATACCAAGTCACAATGGCATAGTTGGTAATGAAAAGGCAGACTCACTGGCAAAAACTGCCACTGCTTAAACTGTTGTACAGATAAAAATACCTCCAGGTTTCTATCAGATTAAGAAGCAAATCAAGAAGAAAATATTACCAACTATCATAAGTCGCCACAGAATATAGGCTGTTAAAAAAGTTGGAGCAACAGGCAGGAGTAAAAGGGAAGGTGCTCCAGTGGATAAGGGAACACTTAAGCAACAGGAAACAGCGAGTAACGGTAAAGGGGGAGACATCAAAGTGGCGAGATGTCACCAGTGGAGTCCCACAGGGGTCAGTACTTGGACCCATCCCGTTTCTAATATATGTAAACGATCTTCCGGAGGGTATAGACTCGTTCCTCTCAATGTTTGCTGATGATGCAAAAAATATGAGAAGAATCAAGACGGATGAAGATAGACAGAGACTACAGGATGACCTGGACAAACTGGAGGAATGGTCTAGAAAATGGCTGCTAAAGTTCAACTCAGGAAAGTGTAAGGTAATGAAATTAGGCGAAGGGAGCTGGAGGCTGAACACAAGGTATAATCTGGGAGGTGAAATCCTGCAACAGAGAGAAAGATCTGGGGATTGATATCACACCGAACCTGTCCCCAGAGGCCAACATCAAAAGAATATCATCAGCGGCATATGCTAGACTGGCAATCTCACAGTGGTCCAGTCTGACACCACTCACCACACACCACAAGGAGCAGTGTAGTCACAATGCGACCCAAACGTCTTAAGGTCAGAGCTACTCCACTTGACGGTCATGATATCGGGAGAAGCAATATTTTAAAGATCCTGAAGGACATTACTGGCCTTGAACCCGCTGACATTAGTCAGGAAGGTGAAGATATCGTGCTCTTCTTTTCATGAGAAGAGGAGCTAGAAAAGCTCCTGACTAATGATGCCGTTCTTCGTAAAGAGCACCACCTACATCTCACTTCCCACGTCAGTTCCTGGCCGGAAGAACTGTTTTTATCAGCAGGACCAGCCAGTGGATCGCTAACCGATCTCAACATCATATCAAGGACAATATTGAGGACGAAAATCCAAACCTGGCTGTATTCAAACTAGAGTTCTGCAACACCGACAAAACATCAATGATGATTACGCTCAGCACCATAGCTGCGGCCACCCGGGCTGCCACCCGGGCTGCCACAGTATGATGGACTATGTTACCCAAAAGTGTCAGGAGGCAGAAAACAGGTTCATCCCGGTCCAAAGGGAAAAATCCGAGAAGCAACAGAAGAATCCATGGTATAATAGGGAATGTATGGAAGCGAAGAAACTGAACAAAAGGGCGTGGAGGAACTTCCGGAATAACAGAACACCAGAAAGCAGAGAGAGATACCAGAGAGCCAGGAATGAGTACGTCAGGGTGAGAAGAGAAGCAGAGAAAAGTTTTGAAAATGATATAGCAAACAAAGCCAAGACCGAACCAAAGCTACTCCACAGTCACATCAGAAGGAAAACAACAGTGAAAGAACAGGTATTGAAACTTAGAACAGGCGAGGACAGGTATACAGAGAATGACAAAGAGGTGTGTGAAGAACTCAACAAGAGGTTCCAGGAGGTCTTCACAATAGAACAAGGTGAGGTCACTGTGCTAGGAGAAAGGGAGGTAAATCAGGCGGCCTTGGAAGAGTTCGAAATTACGAGAGAGGAGGTAAAGAGACACCTGCTGGATCTGGATGTTAGGAAGGCTTTTGGGCCAGACGGGATCTCACCTTGGATGCTGAAAGAGTGTGCAGAGGCACTTTGCTTGCCACTCTCCATAGTGTATAGTAAGTCACTGGAGACGGGAGACCTACCAGAAATATGGAAGACGGCGAATGTGGTCCCAATATACAAAAAGGGCGACAGGCACGAGGCACTGAACTACAGGCCAGTGTCCTTGACTTGTATACCATGCAAGGTGATGGAGAAGATCGTGAGAAAAAACCTGGTAACACATCTGGAGAGAAGAGACTTCGTGACAAATCGCCAACATGGGTTCAGGGAGGGCAAATCTTGCCTTACAGGCTTGATAGAATTCTACGATCAGGTGACAAAGATTAAGCAAGAAAGAGAGGGCTGGGCGGACTGCATTTTCTTGGATTGTCGGAAAGCCTTTGACACAGTACCGCATAAGAGGCTGGTACATAAGCTGGAGAATCAGGCAGGTGTAGCTGGTAAGGTGCTCCAGTGGATAAGGGAGTACCTAAGCAATAGGAAGCAGAGAGTTACGGTAAGGGGTGAGACCTCCGATTGGCGTGAAGTCACCAGTGGAGTCCCACAGGGCTCTGTACTCGGTCCTATCTTGTTTCTGATATATGTAAATGATCTCCCGGAGGGTATCGATTCATTTTTCTCAATGTTTGCGGACGATGCCAAAATTATGAGAAGGATTAAAACAGAAGAGGACTGTTTGAGGCTTCAAGAAGGCCTAGACAAGCTGAAGGAATGGTCGAACAAATGGTTGTTAGAGTTTAACCCAACCAAATGTAATGTAATGAAGATAGGTGTAGGGAGCAGGAGGCCAGATACAAGGTATCATCTGGGAGAGGAAATTCTTCAGGAATCAGAGAAAGAAAAAGACTTGGGGGTTGATATCACGCCAGACCTGTCTCCTGCAGCACATATCAAGAGGATAACATCAGCGGCATATGCCAGGTTGGCCAACATACGAACGGCATTCAGAAACTTGTGTAAAGAATCATTCAGAACTTTGTATACCACATATGTCAGGCCAATCCTGGAGTATGCAGCCCCAGCATGGAGTCCATATCTAGTCAAGGATAAGACTAAACTGGAAAAGGTTCAAAGGTTTGCCACCAGACTAGTGCCCGAGCTGAGAGGTATGAGCTACGAGGAGAGACTACGGGAATTAAACCTCACTTCGCTGGAAGACAGAAGAGTTAGGGGGGACATGATCACCACATTTAAGATTCTGAAGGGAATTGATAGGGTAGATAAAGACAGGCTATTTAACACAAGGGGCACATGCACAAGGGGACACAGGTGGAAACTGAGTGCCCAAATGAGCCACAGAGATATTAGAAAGAACTTTTTTAGTGTCAGAGTGGTTGCCAAATGGAATGCATTAGGAAGTGATGTGGTGGAGGCTGACTCCATACACAGCTTCAAGTGTAGATATGATAGAGCCCAATAGGCTCAGGATTCTGTACACCAGTTGATTGACAGTTAAGAGGCGGGACCAAAGAGCCAAAGCTCAACCCCCGCAAGCACAATTAGATGAGTACAAGGATTCTACTGCTTCGGCTTAAAAATTCCACCCCACCAAATAAAAAAGGAACGATACCATGAGATCCAGCAGTGCTTTAAGTGCTACGAGCTCTCCCACCCAACCAATAAGTGTCAGCACCCTGTCCAGAAGTGTAGCCTGTGCGCACTGGACCATCACTACTCCATATGCAAGGCAACAGTCCATCGCTGCTTGCTCTGTGATGGCAATCACCCTTCAATTTCCTACCGCTGCCCACGCAGACAGGAAAGCATCAAGGCCTAGGTTGAAGCCAAGAGAAACAACCCTTCTACCTCTTCGACCAGAGCCCCAAGCGTTCAACCCACCACCTTAGCTCTCACTAATCGACCAGAAGACTTTCCAGTCTTACCAACATGTGGCTCCTCCCAGCAGGCGACACAGTCTTCTCATTGAGGACCCAAGGTCCCACAGGCTCCTTCACAGCCCCCTGCATCACGTGCAGGCATTATCCCTGGTCTTATTAAACTAGCGGAAAGGCTAGCAGGACTAGACAACCAGCGCTTTGTCAGTGAACTAAACGCATTATACATAGACAATGGCCTGGCCCCCATCATAGCCACTAGCGTAAATCTCACTGCCTCCTCTACCACTCCGGAGACTCCCACCAGGACGACCATGCGGTCAACTTCAACACCGACTCCAGAACCGCCCATGACCCGGGCGACACAAACAGAGCTAATTCCTTCTCCAGCTTCCAACACTCCTACCATCACTATCTCAGCAGCCGCACTAGCAGACGTGCTGTCTACAAACGATAACAGCACCACCAGCGCTCCTGAAATAGCTACAACCACCAATCAACGACACTTAGCCTAACTAGTGCTGCGAGGCGAAAGACAAAACGCCCACTGCGGAGGTTACGGACTTCTCAGACGAGGAAATCATCTTGAGGTTATCTTGAGAAAATTTCGGGGCTTTTTTTAGTGACCCCGCGGCCCGGTCCTCGACAAGGCCTCCATCCCCAAGAAGCAGCCCGTGACAGCTGACTAACACCCAGGTACCTATTTACTGCTAGGTAACAGGGGCATAGGGTGAAAGAAACTCTGCCCATTGTTTCTCGCCGGCGCCTGGGATCGAACCCAGGACTACAGGATCACAAGTCCAACGTGCTGTCCGCTCGGCCGACCGGCTCCCCTTAGAGCCGGTAGGAGCTCCACTCCGCCGCATCACTAATACGACACCTACACGGTTCAAGACTTCCTCATGGAGGCCACGTCACCAAACTCCCACGACAGCACTGCTCAGCCAAAGTCGCAGGCAAAGAAAAAACGGAAAACCTAGAGGTCCACACTAATCACACCAGCTCCATAACTGGTATAGCCAGCCCCCCACGCTGAAAACCATCATGAAGACCCCCATCCATCGCCAGATCTCTAGTATCAGCTACTGGTACAGATAATGGCTCCAAAGAGCCTCCACTTACGGGCTCTCCATAGCCCGTGCTACTGGAACTTATTGTTCTGAGTAGCGAATCTTAAACAACAAACAGCTAGACTCACCAACATAAGAACTGCCTTTAGAAACTTGTGTAAGGAATCGTTCAGGACCCTGTATACCACTTATGTAAGACCAATCCTGGAGTATGCAGCTCCAGCCTGGAGTCCATACCTAGTTAAACACAAGACAAAGTTAGAGAAGATTCAGCGGTATGCCACCAGGCTCGTCCCGGAACTGAGAGGAATGAGCTACGAGGAAAGGCTAAAGGAGCTGAACTTCACATCCCTGGAAAACAGGAGAGTAAGGGGAGATATGATAACCTCCTACAAAATTCTCAGGGGAATTGACAGGGTGGACAAAGACAAACTCTTCAGCACGGGTGGGACACGAACAAGGGGACACAGGTGGAAACTTAGTACCTAGATGAGTCACAGAGACGTTAGAATTTTTTTTCAATGTCAGAGTAGTTAATAAATGGAATGCACTAGGAAGTGATGTGGTGGAGGCTGACTCCATACACAGTTTCAAATATAGATATGATAGAGCCCAGTAGGCTCAGGAATCTGTACACCAGTTGACTGACAGTTGAGAGGCGGGACCAAAGAGCCAAAGCTTAACCTCCGCAAGCACAATTAGGTCAGTACAGAGCCAAAGTAGCGGAAATGAGAACTACTGCAATGTGGTACGAACTAAACACGGGGTACTCCTCCTGCAAACCTGGCAAAAGCTATCCAGAGATATTGCAGTAGCAATACAAAGACTAAGACTTGGCTGCAAGTGATGCTGGGAGGTAATAAACATAATAGTTAAAGACTGTCATATCTGTGAAACAGATGCAAGTGTACCACTATTGTATTACTTACTGGAATGTGAAGCAACTGAAGCCCTGCGCATCAGACTCAACATTCAACCAACAGGAGCACCTGCATTAAATGCAAAATCCACAGAGACTTCAATGGTTAAAAAAAGAACCTGAAGAATGAGACACGCTGGTGAACATTTTGCATCTATATCCGTCACAAAGATAATGTTATTACCAAAAAAATAAAGAAGACTATAACCAGTGTGAAAAGAAGGGATATCTACTTTTATTTAAACATTGGCCTAAATATCACAGTAACAAGGTTATTGTGAATAACCGAACTCTATTACGGGGGTCACAAAAGCTACATTCAAATTTTAGTTCCGAGTAGCTAAATCTAGAGCAACAACAACTGTTCCAGATTGCTCTTTGTTACTTTACTTTACTTTTACACTTTTTCACTGCAATTCCCTATTGCACTTTCTTAGTGCACTTCATTATTGCAATTTCTTTTTGCATATTCTTCTAGCACTTTTTTAATAATGCACATCCTTATTGCACTTTATTGATACACTACAATATTGATTTCCTTATTTCACTTCCATACTACACTTCTGAACTGTAGTGTCTTAGATCACTTCGTATTGCATGTTCTTTCTGCACTTTTATTCTTTCAAAGACTCAAGTTTGTTATGAATGAAGAATGTCAGCTGTAAGCTCTTTCTGAACTCTTCACAGTTCATGGAGGAATGTTCAGCCAATTAATGTATTAAAGAAAACAATTCATTCGAGAGACACTCCTATTGAGTAATGCTATAAAAGAGAATGTCTGTTTGTCCCACCCATCCGAATTTTATGCACTCACTTCTTTTCAAGTGTGAAATGTTTGTGGATATGAACGAAGACATTTTCGTCATAGGACAAAATTATTTTCTTAAACACATACAGTATTATGGAGGTTGAAACAGCCTAAGCTGCAGACGAGGAGTCACAATATCGTGGTTGAAATATATTGACCAAACCACACACTAGAAAATGAAGGGACGACGACGTTTCGGTCCGTCCTGGACCATTCTCAAGTCGATTGTGACTTGACCATTCTCACAATTGGATGGAGAATGGTCCTGGACGGACCGAAACGTCGTCGTCCCTTCACTTTCTAGTGTGTGGTTTGGTCTACATAGCCTAAGCTGTTTTAATCCTTTGGAGATGCATCTTACTGTGTCAATAAACTTGCCCTCTACATTGTATACTGAAAGTGAATATCTGTTCAAAGTTAGAGGTCAGTCAC
The DNA here is from genome assembly GCA_020271785.1 of Procambarus virginalis. NCBI lineage: Eukaryota > Metazoa > Arthropoda > Malacostraca > Decapoda > Cambaridae > Procambarus > Procambarus virginalis. The sequence goes on along the minus strand of WNGS01000992.1, from coordinate 30,714 downwards.
ATGGCCCTAACATTAATATTGGCCTTACCCAAATTAGTAGGAAAAACGAACTGGCACACGCGACGGGCATAGGCTGGGTAATGTAGTCCTAAATTAAATGATTAAAAAAATATTATTAATTATTCACCACCTCCCTCCATCCAATTTTTATAGTTTCATTTCTGGTCAAGTGTGAAATATTCATAGAGATGCCCAAAGACTTTTTCATAAGAAAAGTTAATTTCTAGCAAGTATTGACCCCCCTCCAGTGCTGTAAGTGTTGACCCGTCTCAAGCAAATATTGACCCCCCTCCAGTGCTGTAAGTGTTGACCCGTCTCAAGCAAGTATTGACCCCCCCTCCAGTGCTGTAAGTGTTGACCCGTCTCAAGCAAATATTGACCCCCCTCCAGTGCTGTAAGTGTTGACCCGTCTCAAGCAAGTATTGACCCCTCCAGTGATGTAAGTGTTGACCCGTCTCAAGCAAGTATTGACCCCCCATCCAGTGATGTAAGTGTTGACCCGTCTCAAGCAAGTATTGACCCCCCTCCAGTGATGTAAGTGTTGACACGCCTCAAGCAAGTCTTGACGCCTCCTCCAGTGCTGTAGGTGCCGCTGTGGCGAGTGAAACATATGAAAACCCGTCTGTCTTAGCTATAATTAACAAATGCGCTCAAGAACTCATTCCAAACAATACCACTTGTGACTCTATGAATCCTGATGAACATGTAATGATTGTAAATGTTAGGAAAGGTACAGGCAACCAGTTGACCTTGAAACAGATGAGAGCACTCTTTGACATTGATGACCGTGAACAATTGTCATTTGTATGCAATGGTCTACAACTTGTGAATCTTGTAAACACTTCTCTTCGTCAAATTTATGAACACCATTACTCACGACCAACTCACTCTTAAATTTCTCACGTTGAATGTGAGAAGCGTGCGAAGGAGGCTGTTTGATCTAATGATGTACGCTGGTGCCAACAACATTGATGTACTGTGCCTGCAGGAACCATACACTGCAAACACAAAGAATAAAACGCCACCCAAACTCCCAGGTTATGTAGCTTTCTCAAATGTTGGTTCACATGATGTCGGTATCTTGACATATGTTAAAAGTAACCTAGTGTGTAAACATGTTAAAACCACAAAAGTGACGACTCATATTATCAGCAGTTTCAGATTGCTACAGCGACCGGGTTTCTTAACTTAGTTAATGTATATGTAAGGTGTGATCAAATGGTGGAAGCCTCTCTCCCAAAAATTACCAGCAGCTCTCAAACCATTGTAATGGGTGATTTTAATGCTAGACACACTAGCCTGGGTGACACCAAAACAAACAGGAATGGCAGAGTCTTTGTAAAATACTTAAGAGATAATAACATGTCCGTATTCAACTTTGACTCCTCTAACGTCACACACCTCATGGATGGCAGGCTTGATTAAGTCATTGGTCACGAGCTCATTGATAATGCTGTCGGAGGATCAATTGTTCATGAATTAGTTAGTGATCACTTTGCCATATTCAGTTCATACACTATCAATAATGTCAAACCCCTAAGCTTTGGAAAAAAATAATTAATATCCCTGAAAATTTACACATGCTCTTCAAATTCTGCATTTCTGAATGGTATAACACTTACTGTTTTACTACCGTCAACGCATTATATGAGGACCTGGTCACTGAAGTAACCGCTTTTTATGACAATGTTGTAAAATCCACAAGACCCAAAATAGTGAAAAAGGGACAGAGGTGGTTCACTGACTCACACCTTAAGCCCCTGCATGACAGAGTTCTATTCTTAGCTGAGCAGTATAAAACACATAAAACAGCTGACACCCTCAACATATTTCTTAAAGCCAGCCGAGAGTTTAGAGAGCTAAAGTAACAGGTGTATAACCAGCACTGGGAACAGTTTCTGCAAGGTATTAATCATGCAACATCCTGATCCCAAATGTGGAATAAAATTAAAAAGATTTCTCGTCCTAGCAGTCGTCAACTTGATCACCATTCACCTGTAGACTATGCCGACATGCTGCTTCAGCAATATGCAAGCACTGCTAGTATAAGCAGCCTGCCCCTAGATGTGCAAAACTATCTGGCTAGTACCAAAATAAATCGTAACTTCAATATTGAAATTGCCTGTAGTGAAATAGGGCCTGATGATAACTATGGCATAACCCCCTTTGAAATTAAAAATGCACTCAAGAAAGGTAAGGCTACCTCTCCTGGAGAGGATGGCATCACATACAACACCATGAGAGTACTTGCTGAGCTGCCAAATAGCCCTTTGCTAGAATTGTTTAATCAAAGTCTAAGGCAGGGTGTCTTACCTGACCGCTGGACACAGGGACTCATAATACCCATACCCAAGCCTAATTCACAAAAATTTAGACCCATTTCTCTGACGTCGTGCATGTGTAAAGTTCTTGAGAGAATTATTCTCGACAGACTAATGTTTCAAATCAAGCCCCACCTTGCCCCTAACCTGTATGGTTTCCTTCCTGGAAGAAGCACACAAACTTGCTTTGCTGAGTATTTTATCAGAGAGGGACCAAACTCTCAGGCGGCATTTATTGATCTCCAAACTGCCTTTGATACAGCAAACAGAGAAATAATCCTAGAACAGCTAGCCTCTTTTGGAGTTAAGGGAAGACTGTTGACATGGCTCAGGGGTTACCTGAGCAACAGAACCGCCTCAGTCCTTTTCAAGGGGGTCAAAAGTAAACTTTGTGCACCCTTTGAGTTGGGTACACCCCAGGGTGGAGTGCTAAGTCCTACACTGTTCAATGTTCTGATGCATAAATTAACAATTGATATTCCCACACTACCTGACGAAGCCGTCATTTGTTATGCCGATGATATATGCATTGTTGCAAATTCCCAAACTAGACTGCAAGCTCTACTTGATTCATTCGCTGCTAAAAGCATTGAATGTGGTCTTGTTATCTCTATAACTAAATCCAGAGTTCTCCATCCCCAAGAGAAAACTCATGTCCCTATAACTTTCAAGGTCAACAACCTGAACATTGAAACGTGTAGGCAGCACAAATACCTTGGAGTTGGTATTAACAGTGACATTGTAAATGATCTACACCGTAGGTTAAAAGAAAGACTAAAACCATTGAGAACACTTACTGGTAAGAATATTGGTATCAATATTAAATATGCTAGACTATTCTATATGATGTTCGTTAGGTCTCTCGTTGATTATAATGCTCTGCACTTAATTAATTTCCCCTCCTCTGTGTTGGACAAACTTGAAGTAGAACAGAATGAGGCCATGAGGATAATTCTTGGTGCTCCAAGATGCACAAGAATCATCAACATGCGGGAAGAACTGAAGCTCCCAACCATACTAGAGAGAATAATGCAAGTCAACACCACATTTTGCCTTAAAGTCATGAGAGACCCTACATCTCCTGCATTGCTCAGAGACAAATTATTTAGTGCTGTTAACACCCTTTTGACTGGTGCCGACATACCAACTCACTCCTTTTATGATAATTGGCTGAGCAACAATGCTTACAATCTCCTCAAACTTAACATTCCTTTTAAGTGCAATCTACCTGTCTCTGATATTCCTCTTTATCTGTACCCCACCATTCAAGTATCATACACACCTGTCACCAAGAAAGATAATGAGAATCTTGCTCTTCTCAAAGCTGTCACACTTGAAACAATTGCCTCCTCCATCGAGAGTTTAAGATCTCACGAGCACTGTGTCTACACCGACGGCTCAGTCCAATCCTCTACTGGACGGACTGCAGCGGCATGTAGGTTTTATAGAAATAATATTTGCACAAAGACTGTCAGTGTCAGGTTAAACAACTGGCTGACCTCCACACAAGCAGAACTAGCAGCATTACACTTAGCTACCAGTACATTAAAAAACATTGGAGGGGGAATAATATTCTGTGATTCAAAGTCTGCTCTTCAAGCAATCGAAAACTTCTCTTGGAAGATCGATAGCAAGAACCTCATACTCCCAATTATAAATGACCTAATTGATGCACAGAGTAAAGGGTCTCGAATTTCCTTTGTATGGATACCTTCACACATAAATATAACCCATCATAATGAGACAGACATTGCAGCCAAATTAGCGTGTAACAAGTTTGAAGTTGACTTAGATCTAGGTATCCCCATCTCTGCTGTCAAAACTGTATTGGTCCAAACATTCAGATCTGATAGGAAAGAACTTACTGACTCCCAACGACCTGAAAGTACTAGTATAAAAAGCTATGATTTGTTCAGATCTGAAACCTACATCTATGGGCAGCACAAAACGTCCACTAGACTGTGCGACACAGTGGTTGCAAGGATCAGGTTGGGTTACCGTTACCTGTGGCAGGTGGCTGCAGGTGACGGATCTCCCAATCCTGAGCACTCCAGTTGCAAACTCTGTGAGCAGGAACTACGGCACGATCTCCCGCACTACATCACTGAATGCCCAGTTATTAGACCTTTCAGACCAGTTGGCATGAGGTACCTGGAGCTTTGCAATTACTTTATAAACTCTCGTATTCTTGAAGATATCCTCACAGTGTACCCAAAATTTGCCAGTGCAGGCTACTAAACATATGGCCCTGTATGACTAACCATCCTGCGAGATGGGGACCTTTATTACCACTGCTACCTTATTCAATCTTGTGTTGATGATATCCTCAAAATGCATCCGGAGTCTGCCAGTGCAGACTGCTTATCACATGCCTCTGTATGACTAACCAACACGGGGAGACATCTCCTGTCCACGAGGTTAACCATAGCCCGTGCTTCTTGCCCAGCTCCTGTGCCAGGTAAGTTAAGGGCTCACCATAGCCCGTGCTACTTGGAACTTGTTCCGAGTAGCTGAATCTATAACAACAGACTAACCATCCTGTGTGATGGGGATTTCTTAGCATCAACTAGTTAGCTTTTTTTTGACACACTGTACTCCACTTCATATAGTCTAGGGTAGCTGCACTAATGCAGATGTACCTAATGTAATAATAAAAAAAAATAATTACATAAAAAAGTTTCATTGTTCCTTAATATTGTATTTTATGAGAGGGAAGAGAAGCTGTTAGGGGGGGATGATGTGTCAATGAGGGGGGGATAGAATTACTAGGAGAAAGCACCAAGTAATTACCACTATGTAGCACTTTGGAGGGATCAAGATAAGAATTTGGGATGGGACGGGGAAAAGGAATGGTGCCCAACCACTTGGACGGTCGGGGATTGAACACCGACCTGCACGAAGCGAGACCGTCGCTCAACCATCCAGCCCAAGTGCTTAGACAAAGGAAGAAGCTGCGTGAAGGGGGAGGGGAGTTGTTGTTGTTGTTGTTATAGATTCAGCTACTCGGAACAAGTTCCAAGTAGCACGGGCTATGGTGAGCCCGTAACTTACCTGGCACAGGAGCTGGGCCAGAAGCACGGGATATGGTTAGCCTCGTGGACAGATGTCTCCCGTGAGGGGAGGGAGAGTTGATTATTTTTATAATGCCCTAGAAATATTATCAATGAGGTAATGGAAATGTAATGGAGGTTACAGAGGTACTGGGATAGAGTTTCAGAGATATATATATAGGTTTGGTGATTATAGTAATGAGAGGTAGGAGAACTAATGAATTATTTAGCCTATCCTCCTGTTTTAGTAGTAGTTATAGTAACGATGAGGACCATCGTACATTTATTGTCCTAAAAGGAAAATAAAAAGTAGAAATCGGTACTATTGAATTTGGGCAAACTATAAAACCTTTTGTACTGATGTTGCAAAGAAAACTTAACCTAACCTAACCTTCGTAGGCCTAATACAAGCTTCCTGAGACCTAAAATAGTACATATATGTACTATAGTAGCCCAAGGAATATTTATGTTTGTTTTTTGGTTATTTTTTTCGGACACTGAATAGTGCCATATTCTAATTGTCTAATTTTCCATCACGACTATGTATTTACGATGGTCCACATTATATTATATGTACATAAAAAGTATTATATAAACAGGGCAATGCGTTGGAATTATTACGAACAGAAACTAAACGGAATTATTACACTCAGAAACAAAAGAGAATTATTACACTTAAAAATCAAAAACGTTCTAAACATCATGATAAACCAGTCACATCAACAAAAAACAAACGCATGAAAACCGAAATCTTTACAAAACACGTAGGAAAAGCTCTCTTCACAGTTTGGTATGTTGGACTCATATAAACTATGTAACAACTTTCATCATCAAGCAAAACCTTCCATGCCAGCCCCTTCTCCTATGGTTTCCTAACGTAAAGAAAACGGTCTTATTAAAGTGCCCTTATCCTAACCTACCAGAGGACGCAAAACAGAAAACGGAACAATACTTTTGCGAGCCTCTTCCATTTTTAGTACGACAATTTTTGGCCCTATGTAACGCCTACGATCGAAATGCGACATTCTTTGTAAGAGGACAGGTTGTCTATGCAACTGTCTTGACAACAGAACAATGAAAATAAGAATTATTCCGAATCGTCCTTATTTCTTCATTCTAAACTCTGGAGTCCGTCATTTACCTGCCCGTGTTCCGAAATTACACCTAGTAAAGCAACTACATTACACACAGAAATCACAATAACATGATGCATCAAATGAACAAATCCACAAGGGCCGTGACGAGGATTAGAACCTGCGTCCGAGTGCATCCCAGACGCTGCCTTAATCGACTGAGATACGGCATGGTCAAAAAGAGTTGAAACCGAAGTTTTACTGAACTTACTGGATCCTGCAGCCTCTCCGAGACACATAATAGGCCGTTCTCCCTCTTCGCCCTTACTTCATTGATGTAGTACTTCCTTAATGAAGTAAGGGCGAAGAGGGAGAACAGCCTATTGACATAACTCGAGTGCATGGGGAATTTGATTGTTGCCGCCGGAGGCGGCTAGTTTATTGTGCACCCCATTCTCATCCTGTGAGCGGTAGCGCAAAATCTAGGATGCGGTAGGCCGCATCCTAGATTATTACATAAACAATTTCATTCATCAGGGAACTGTGTAAAATCCTGGTTTGTGTCTCGGAGAGGCTGCAGGATCCAGTAAGTTCTCTACAGTAGAACTTCGGTTTCAACTCTTTTGACCATGTCGTAGCTCAGTCGTTTAAGGCAGCGTCTGGGATGCTCTCGGACGCAGGTTCGAATCCTCGTCATGGTTCTTCTGGACTTGTTCAAGCAACTACATTCCCGTCTCCATTAACAATAAATCACTGACAATATGCTATGCAAACGATGTCACACAGTACATTACTTGTTTTGATTATTACTTACACAGTTCATTACAGGTGAAACAATAACAATTTGACTCGTAGAAGCACAATATGAAATCGAACGATCATACAAAGGAAATATGATATGTGTTTCAAGGCAAACCCACCAAACTTAACAGTCACATCTTTCTTGTGTAACAAACGAGAAAACATAATTCCAGTAAAATCTTTACTAGATTTTCAACATTAACATATATATTTGACCTGCATCATGGATCATCTGACCTGAATGTACTTGGACTAAAACATGACAAAAACTTAAGATTTCACGCTCACACACATCACCCAAATAGACGTTATCGCAAAGAAATCACTTCATCAACTATGCACACTAAGAAATGCTAACACGAAGATTAATACAAAGCCCTAATATGTCCGCTCATCACTTACCCACCACTTCAAGTAAGCTTATTGAGTTAATACAATACACCACAAATGAATAGAGAATCTTAGAATAATAATATCCTCCTCTATTGCGGGTCGCTCAAGGATTCACAAATCCAAGCAATACACAAATATTACCATAAGAAAATATGGGTTGGAAAAGTTGAGCCAGCTTGCAGTGTAAATATTTGTCATGTAGGTCTGAATGTGATGAAGTTAGGTATGTCGTCAGGGGTCTAGAATCAGGGCAAAGACTTCTGAATGCCTCCAACATTTATATTAAAAAAAAAGTTTGTTTTGGAAAAAAAATATTTGTATTGTTCTGTTACAAAGTAGGTTTTGCATGATGAGGAAAGTTTTAACATAGTTTGTATTTCAGTCTATCATACCATATTGTGTCGAAAGTTTTTTTTTGCGTTTTTTGTAATGATTACTGTTTATATGCGTTTTTTCGATTATGTAAATGTGGTTGATCATTATGTTTAGGACGTGTTTTTGGATTTTTGAATGAGCTTGTCTGGTTATAAATAACAGCTGCTTCGTAAGAGACAATAGGCCTCGTGAAGTTTATAATTATGGTACATGGTCAGGTACAAGGCCAAGTATAAATACTGGCTGACAAGGAGCATACCGCACGAGCTTCTCATGCCCGTGTCACCACTGAAGGGGCTTAATCATCAGCATACTTTACAAACATTCACCTTTCACTCTACTTTCTCTGGACAATGGACTCTAAAATTGTTATAGCCGTCTTCTTCTTGCACCTCTTATCACCGAACATTGCTGAATGTCTATCGCAGGGACATAGTTCAGGATTTATGAGCTATTTTGAGAAATTTCGAGCAAAAGTACGTGGAATATTTAGCCCTGCCTGGAAGGCCATGACTGACGAGAAACCAAGCAATTCAACAAGCAGTGGCTTCAGTTTTCCCTGGTCCCGTTTTGGAGTAACGATGGTTTTAAACGTTATATTTGGCTTAATTGCCTACTTGATTAAGTTTGGTCTGATTACTGTGTACCTCCCGACCATAGTTACCACTGGTGAGATCCTCGGTTACATCTGGCTCATATATGACGTAAGTATCGTTTTCATCGACTGGTTAGTTAACAAAGGCCACCTCGCACTCCTCGTGGGGCCTTTGGATACTGATGAAGATCACATCTCGGAGCCTTCGGGAGCTGATGAAAATGCCCCTAATACAGACACCATTATTTATAACGACAATGTCGAGAATACTGATTCCCTCAATGCTGACGGCATTGGCATTAATACTGAATCCCTACATGATGATAGTGCCCGAAATACAAATATCCTGCATGGTGATGATACCCTTCATGCAAATGGTGCCCAAAATGATGATACTCGACAGATTGACGGTGCCCAAAATAGTGATACTCTACATGCTAACGGTTCCTAAAAGTGATACCCAACAAGCAGACAGTAAACAAAATAGTGATACCCTACACGCAGACGATGCCCTCAATACTGATACCCTGCATACTGATAACGGTGCCCCCCAACGCAAAGCACTTTAGGTCACATGTTGCATATGTAATAATCGTTAGCTTTATATGTATATATTTGTGAATTATTAATATATGATACCTCATATTATTTGATCTTTAATATTTCCTTGTTTGCAATTGTTTGTTAAATATTTAATAAGAATTAATGATGGTAACAGAGTCCATTTCATGTGGTCTCCATCTCATGTTGGCCTCCGAATGCATGATAGAGGTGATAAGTTAGCCAAAGAATCTGCATTTAAAGGAGACGTTGAGTGTAACCTTGGATTGTCACTGAGCAATCTGAGAGCAGCAGTACACCAAGAACTTCAACAAAATCTTGTAGATCTGAGGCAAAGTGAAATCGACACCAGTAATTCCATCTGTCATCATACTATCATGCAAGAGGAGCCACACATCTATGGTTCATCCAATAAAATCAACAGACGTCTAGATGTTACTAGTGCTCGGCTTAGACTCGGTTATGAGTATCTCTGGGAATTCTCATTATCTGATGATGAAGATCTGACCAAATGTACACTGTGTCAACAAAATTATTCGCACACCCTCCGTCACTATGTGATGGAGTGCGAAAAGATACGTGAATTCAGAGACAATTCTATAACTAATGTTCCAGCAAAGTGTAAATGTTTAATTGAAAATGATCGGCTTCCAGAAATTTTAGCCAAATATCCGCCAGTTTGCAAACTGTAGGTAGTAACTAAGTGACTGTAGCCTATCCACCGCTACCCACTGGATGGGGGGGGGGCGGTGTGCAGGACAAACATATCAATTGTGACACTAGCTCTCCGCATATGTAATCTGCTCAACTTAGAAACTGTACTTGTGGTCGTTCTCGAACCCATTTATGATGTGACGACTTATACTGAATTTTGTAACTAGCTCATCAAGATTGTAACATGCTTAGCTAAACGAATAGTGGGGTTCAATCCTTGAGCCCATTATGTGCCTCTTTAACCCTTTCCACTGCCACCTAAGAGATGGGTATGGAGTGCATAATAAATGGACTAAACTAAAAAAGAATTAGAGACATTAATTTGATGATTAAATTAAACCAATAAAATTAAATTTAAACTAACCAATTATTAAAACTAACAGATGATTAAAACTAATAAATTAAATAATTTGGAAAATCTCACTTTCTTTATAATCTGATTAATATATACAAATATCATCCGTATTTCCATAAAATACAAGATTGAATAACGTATTCGGAAATGAAATTGAATAATGACCAAACCACATTTCGGAAAATGTAGAGCCGACCATGTTTCGGTCCACCCTGGACCATTATGAAGTCGTGTGATGATGACCACCATAAAACGACATGACAATGGAAAAGGACGAACGTCGTTTCTTCATATTTCGGCGTGTGGTTTGCTCATCACATCTTCTGCAACGTTATTGTGACTCGTCGCTCGCACTGAAGTAGAATATTATCAACTTATGTGAACGTTCTGGTTCATCCTTTACATGAATAATATAAACTGAGGAAAGCAATTGGCCCATACGTAACAGTTTCAATTTGTATCCGCTAAACTCATGTCTCTGACTTCCCTTGAAATGAAGAGATTCCAAGTCTTTTTTGGTGTTATTTGAAAATTATAATTAGAGAAACAGTAGGCCTGTATTGTTGTTATGTGGTAGATAATTATTGATTTTTAGTTCACTTTCTCATTGCCCTTTCTAACTCCATTTAAATTTTGTACTTTCATACAGCTCTTTTTTTGCACTTTCCTATTGGACTTCATTATTGCACGCTCATATTGCAGTTGTTATGTATTTTCTTACTGCACTTTTGTTATGCATTTCTTCCTGTACTTTCATTATCAACTTTCTTACGGCAAATTCTTTATTGCAGTAAGAAAAGAATATTGCCGTAAGAAATAAGATAATATAAAAATGCAGTAAGGAAATAAAGTCTTTACTGCAATTTCTAATGCACTTCACTTCCGTAATGTACTTTCTTATTACACATTCTTTCTGCAGTTCCATTCCAGAGCAAGAAGCAGAAATAATAGAAAATCTCTTTGCTTCAAGAGCAAGTTCGACTCACCTTCCACAAGTGACTCTGAATCACCAACAAACTCTTCAGGCAGCAAGACGGAAAAAAAACAGACGATGATTTAGGCTTACCTAACGATCCAGACCAACTTTTCAATCTGAAAGAACTCTGAAGAGCTACGAAGAAATTAAAAACACCGCTTCAGATGAGGACAAAATCACTTACAACATGCTGGCCATGCTAGGTTAAAAGGTTGAAGAAGCCTTCTTGAATATCGTAGAGTATAGTTGACAACAACTCAGACAAGAACTCTTGGAATAGTGCAATTATAGTTCCTGTTCCAAAACCTAAAGACCCAGAAAATTATTGACCCACCTCATTAATAAGCTGCCTGGTCAAAACTGCGGAAAGAATTGCTCTTAGTCGAACTGAATGAAAAACCATTTCACTGCACCAAAATATGTTTGCTTATAGAAAAGGTGTGGGACCCACAGAATGCCTTACCTCAGTTCTGGATGAAATCAAGGATAAACCAGGAAATTTTATTTTCTGGACCTAGAAAAAGCCTTCGAACTAGCCAATGCTCCAAGTACACTGTGCTGCCTTGTGGATTAAGAAATCAAAGGACACGCTCTTGCCTTTGCCAAAGGAAGTCTGTCTCAACAGAAATGCTAAAGCCAAACTTCAAGGAAAAACATCCTCCTCATAGAGGACTGGAAAATGGGAGTCCGCAGAGAGGAATACCCGCCAAACACCAGCGAAACTACGACGTTGGTACAACGTTCGAACAAGTTTTAACACTTCCAACAGTTATAACAACCAATTAACAAGTTGTAACAACGTTCTATACGTCATAAAGACGTTAAGCCAAGATGTAAACTTGTTGCAAGTTGTAATAAGCGGAAAATAGAGACAGTTTCGGTTTGTGTTTCCAGGGTACCGAGTCCCTTCATCTTAAACTGTCACATGGAACAATTCATTTCTTCTTAACAACAAACTTCTTAACTAAGCAGATGACTTTGTGGTCATCATCAAAGGCAACAGCGCAAAGAATCATGCACAAAAAGGCCTTGACGTCATCAGCAGAGAATCGGAACGCATAGCAATGAAAATAAACAACATGGATACGAATGGCCGTTAAAATGAGAACCCAAGATATCAGACTCATAATACAAGGGCAAGAAATTGAGTGGGTCATTTCTTTTCTATACCCTGGAGTCATAATAGACAACCTGTTTATATTGGTTGTCTACATTCAAACTCACTCAAAAAACTGAATATCATCGGCAACGTAGCAAAGCCAGAAACTCAGCTTTGCGTTCCTTCATAAGTCTCGTGACAAGAGTTGCACTTTCAGATGGTGCAACTCTACCAGTACTCAAAATGTACTACGTTCAAGCAGTTAGGTCACTCATTGACTATGCTGATCCTGCTCTTACATTCCTTAGTGATAACCAACAGTAGAACTGGAAGTGTCACAAAACGATGACCTCAGAACGAATGCTGAGAACACCTATGTGGACGCTGCTAGAGAAAGTAAGAATGGAACCCAACTTATCAGCCTTAGAAAACCATCAGATAAGGAATAGCCTGTTGAAAATTTTTACCCACCATATCTAATAATCATCTAAGAATGTATTATTTCTAAATCATATCTATATCATATCAAATCGTATCAAAATCATATCAGAATCACTATAGATTCATTATACAACTAGATCCTAGATGACAATGCCACTTGGATCCCGTACGCCATAGGGAAGCTTCTAGAAGGATTTGTTAATTAAAAAAATGTTGGAACATTGATTCAATATCCTGTAGGGATTATAAATCGAATCCTTAATAAGAATCAGTAGTGCTAGCAAAGTACTACTTATAATCTTTATATCCTATATCTAATTATATTATAATCACATCTTATCTCAATCATAAGTCTAGACTGTAAAAATAATCAATCAATATTCATAGAAGACTACCGTGCTCTGGGAGCATGGTAGGGGGCATCTTGGGAACAGGAAGCGCACACGACAATAGCCCCACGTGGGCGTTTGTTGACAACTGTGAACACGTGTGACGATCCTTAGCGAACATTACCAGTTCAAGGACACCTTATCTAACATCATTATCACCAGTGAACACTCTCTAGAACTGGGGGAGTACCTGGACAATATCTACAAGGAAAATCCTAGAACATTTATATAAAATAAGAGTGCATAGTGGAGCTCAGTGACGCGGTCTCCACCACCTTCATTCCTAATCTACATCAACTATCATTCTTCTGCAACTGCAGGGACAATCACGTAGCAACGCTACCAGATCATCATACAGCAAAGCTGTTAGATACAAAATATCGTGCCTAAACTCGTGACAAGAGAGTAATCAGTCTGGCAACTGTCAGACAAGGCACCCGCTGGCAGAGAAGTATATTGAAGTTTATGTTGGTATATAGTTGCCCAATTGTATGCTTGTGTGACTTTAATATACCCTATAAGTCTGTCTGTCTGTTATAAAGCGTGGCAACGCCTCATATTTCAGTAAGTTTATTAATATCGTAGAACAGCAGTAGAGTCTTATCCAGCACTAGACCTCATGAGTGTCCATTGTGTCAGAAAGATTCGGTCGCAATAAATAAACAAGACATCATGAGTGTCCATATTGTTGGAAGAGATTCAGTCAAGCTGACTACTTTTAAATTGAATGTAAATACATTACATATATACTTGAATATAAAATTAAGTTAACCATTGCTTGCTTAGTTATTTTTAAGTAATCATATAAGTTCATTTAATTGAATATAATTTTAGTACTTAGTAACAGTACTTAGACCATATTTAGGGTCATTTATCATACTTTACAATTTACAATTTAATTGTTTATTGTATAAGTATTGGCTATTAGTAGCTGTAGTGCTAGGCTATTGGCTATTAGTAGCTATTAGTGTATTGGCTATTAGTAGCTGTGTATGTTTAAATCTCTGATTTAAACAGAGCCAGTGTTCAGTCAAATAACTGAATTTATTAAATCTTATCCTTGTATAAAATACAAGCTGATGTGAGATACCTGTTGGCAGGTGGACAGTGGATCTTCAATCAACCTATCAACTAAATCATTCACCCACCTGCCTCTTACAGCCCACAATCTGTCATTAGGAAAAGAGGAGCTAGGATTTACAACCCTACCTAGAGATTTTAGTTGAATTAATTTGCAGACAGTAAATTTTAATTTAGTTCAGTACAAGTCCCTGGTAGTCTCCTCTTATATCAATCCCAGCAGGTTTTCCCACATTTTTGGTCCTTCGAACCCAGATATTTTGGTTCTTTGTATACCAAATATTATTCCAACAAATAAATAAGAAACTTCTTGATTTTGCATTGGAATAATTTTTACATATTCTAGCCTAACAGCCAATAATATTTATCATGGCTATATATCTAAGTAAACAAATTGTTTGCAGTGGCTTAAGCCACCATATCCATTAACTGCTAAGCAGTCATAGCATTTAATACTGTTCTGTGTTAAGAAACCACAGTACTTAATCTATCAGTGTCAAAGACAACTGCATCTTAATCATAAATACAGTACTATTATCTACCTCACTTGTGGTAACATTATATACATATTTAAGTGTATTATCTAGCATTATCTCTAATCAACTGATTTTCAGAACTGCTCATTACATAATATTCTTTAAAAAAGAGTTTTTATCACTAAGAGCATTTCATTACAAATTATCCATAATCAACTATATCAAACCCTTTACAGGTAAAACCAGTAGGCATTCTACTGTATTTTATCAAACAACTATTAGGGTAACAGATCTTGTAATAACTTTGCAAAAATAGTGCCATTTACTATTTTTAAAAATTATTACAGGATTTACCAACTTGGCGTTTTCGTGCATTCGGATCACAAACCAAATTATTACAGTACTTTTGATAATTTAGCACCTGCTACAACCAGATTCCAGGGAGGAAATGAAGGACGATCTTTGGAATCATTACCTAAGTAGACAGGAAAGCTCATTTATCAAAATACATTAACATCACACATATTTATCAGAAAAGAGAAAATATCTCAGAATCTCCGAAACTCGGAAAAGGTCAAAATGGCTGACAGTGTTCCACCAGCAGCTGAAACAGGAAATAGGAGGACACTTATTGGTCTACAAAATCACCTAACTCAACTGATTGACAAATGTCAAAAGTTGGCTAAACAACCATCTCCTGATTTAATAATTCTGAATACCAGAGTAAAAGCAGCTGTTGATAAGTATGAACAAATCAAACGCCATGCAGAGATTTATCTAACAGAAATGGCTACTGCAGATTTAACCCAAAGGGAACTTCAGGAAATCATTGCTGAAATGACAATGTATGAAGATAAAATCCAAGATCAACTTGATCCTTTAATCAAACAAATATCTCAAGCAGGAACCCAATCCAATGTGAGCTCATCCACTCAACAGAGCAATGCAACTATACACATATAGCAGCAGAGCTCCCAAAGGTACATTTACCATATTTTGAGGGTAAGGATGAAGACGATTGGGATACCTTCTGGAGAGCCTTTGATTCTATAATCAACTCCAAAGCTTCTCTCAAAAAGGCGACAAAGTTTCAATATTTGCAAGGCCAGTTACGGGGAGAGGCAAGGCAGGTCATTGCTAATTTGTCATTAACAGATGATGATTACGACCATGCCTTACAGTTGTTACAAGATAACTACAGTGATAAGGAGACTGCAATTGCCCGTCTCTCATACAAATTATTGGATTTACCCTCTCCAAATAAAAGTTATGAATCACTACAATCATTTCGATTGTCTATAGAATCAATCATCAAAGCCCTCAGTACAAAAGTACCTGTAGGAAATGCAGAGTGGCTTACAAAGTTAATCATTCAAAGGAAACTTCCTAATGAGGTCATAGACAGCCTATGCACCCATTATAACACCAACATCTTATCACAGAGCCAAATCTTTGATGGACTTCGAGCTTACGTACAAAGATTACGAAGCCGAGGAAAACTTAGATCACAAGAAAAAATCACCAAAGGTGAATCCACGGACAAAAACAAAAATGTCCAAACTGGCAGTCAAAAATCAAGGCAACAAAACTCCTCTTCTGCAAAGTGGAAACAGAGTAATGTTGGCTCATATGCTATATCCCCCACAGTTAACAGAACTGTAGGAAATCAAGCTCGCAAGACAGATAAGACAAAAGGAGCTGCAAGTGCCCCAAAATGTTTATTCTGTCAGGAAGCACATACCATTTATCAATGCACAGTTTATGAAGACCGTGCCAGTCGAATCAATCGACTGAAATCTCTGAACAGGTGCATCCGTTGTCTACGGAAGCACGATACAAGTGAGTGTAACACACAATTACAGAACTGCCAATATTGTCATAAAAGTGTACATCACACAGCACTCTGTGGTGATATCAACACTCAATCCAGATCACAGACATCCAATAATCAACCTGCATCTCAGGCAAAGCCAAAAGATGATACCACAACAGCCGTACAATTCTGTACAGTAATGAGTAATGTCAATGCCTTAGATACAGAAATTGTTACAACAGCCATATTGCCTACTGCACAGCTAGAACTATGCAATCAAGGAATTTGTATTCAAACAAGAGGCTTTTTTGATCAAGGTTCACAGAAAACCTTTATCAGTAAAAAGATGGCAGAAGATTTACAACTTAAATCTTCAAAGCAAATATCTACATCCATATCAGGGTTTTTTACCAGTTCAGGTCGTAGAACCTTTCCGGTAGTACAACTCATTGTCTGTCTAGGTACATCCCAAAGGACAGTCGAAGCCATAGTAGTTGATAAAATTCCTACTGAAATGGAAGTGACTGGTCTGGCAGCAACAATTAAATTCCTAAAAGAAAAAGGAATCCAATTAGCAGATCCTCTACTCGATTCTGACTACATAGGGGATATCGGAATCCTGATTGGAGCTGACTACTATCATCGATTCATTCTGGGATCAGAAGAATGTATGGGTATGAATATACTCAAATCAGCAGGAGGCATATTGATGACAGGACCTATACTAGATCTTGAACCTTCAACTCCTGAAAAATCACATCATATAGAAACTGTAATCGTGGCATGGCTAGGCAAAGAACAGTCACCACTTAAAATCCCCCACATGATTGATGATGGATTGGAATCTGTACATCAATTGTGGGAACTTGATGCCATAGGAATAATTCCTGAACAACCAAGTCCTGATGATGTCTGTGCATACAATCAGTACTTAGAAACTGTACAGTACCATGATGGACAGTACTGGGTAAGGCTACCATGGAAAATCAACCATAAAACCTTACCTACCAATTATCACATGGCTTATAGTCAATTTAAATCTCAATTAGCAAAGCTAAGAAAAAGGCCTGAGCATTTAAAACTCTATCATGAGATTATTGCTCAACAATTAAAGAATAAGTTCATCGAAGTCGTGAAACACGACAATAAGCAAACAGGCCATTTTTTACCACACATGGCTGTAATGAGAGAATCAAAAACGACTCCTTTACGGATAGTTTTTAATTGTAGCTCTAAATCTGGACCCCAAGGAACCAGTCTAAATGATTGTTTGCAAACAGGTCCAAGTCTAACTCAGAAATTGTATGACATACTGTTGAAGTTTAGACTTAATAAATATGCGTATTCAGCAGATATTAGTAAGGCCTTTCTAAGAGTCGGCTTGCAGGAAGAAGATAGAGACTTCACTAAGTTTCTATGGGTAGAGAACCCAGAAGATATCAATAGTCCTATAGTGACTTTCAGATTTTCATCAGTACTTTTCGGCGCGACAAGTAGTCCATTTCTATTGCAAGCAACTCTAGATACTCATCTGAAGAAATCATCAAGTCCCTATAAAGCTGAAATCAGTCAGAATCTATATGTAGATAATTTTCAAGGGACAGTTAACAGTACTACTGAACTGTTACAATTATATCAAGAGGCCAACAAGGAGCTACAAGGTGCTAACATGCCACTACAATCTTGGGCCTCTAATAATGCAACATTGAATAATCAAATAGCAAGAGATTACCCTGAATATCACGTACCAGAATCACAAAAGGTGTTAGGTATGGAGTGGGATCTAATCTCGGACACAATTTCAATCAAATCTGTACCAGTAAATTACTGCATTGCCACAAAAAGGGATTTGCTTTCACAAGTTAGCAAAGTATTCGACCCACTTGGTCTACTAAATCCTTTAACTATCAAGTGGCGTTTATTGGTGCAAGAAGCTTGGAAGACTAAAGTTGGTTGGGATGATCCACTACCACTCCAGTTACAAAAAGCTTGGATGGAAGTGGCTCAAGAACAAACTTTAGTTGAAAAGATAATCTTTCCAAGACACATAGTCGAGGAAAATGATGAAGTATCACTACATGTATTCGCAGACTCGTCAGCCAAAGCTTATGGAGCTTGTGCTTACTTAGTGACTTCTAATCAATCATATCTTATCACCTCTAAGGCCAGAGTCGCTCCATTAAAAAAGAGGACTTTGCCTCAGATGGAACTAACAGCACTGCTAACTGGCACACGCTTAGCAGTGCATATCAAACAAGTCTTGTCTACCATGAACATCAAAGATGTCATTATATGGTCTGACAATGAAGCTGTTTTACAATGGGTACGAAACGACAACTGTCCGACTCCCTATGTAAAAAATCGCGTCTTGGAAATTAAAGAAATTTCCACAGGCTTTCAATTGTTGCATGTACCAACAAAAGAAAATCCAGCTGATCTTTTATCAAGAGGTATGACGTTTAAACAGTTTGCAAAGGCAGATATTTGGTTTCATGGGCCTAGATGGTTAGTGAATGGTAGTTGGCCTGAACAAAAGCCACACGTCATCACGACACAAACCATAACTACCACCAGGCAGCAAGCTCAAATATCAGTCTTGGATTGTACTCGTTACTCCTCGCTCATCAAATTAATCAATGTAACACAGAACGTGTTTCAATATCTCAGGAAAAGAGGTATAAAATACACTTTTCCAGATGCACTTATCTATTGGGTAAGACAAGCCCAGAGAGAAACTTATGGGAATAACTATGAAAATCTTCCGCATAAGTTAAAACACAATCTCGGTCTGTGGATAGACCAAGAAAATCACAATATTCTGCATTGTGGAGGGAGACTTAAACATGCAGATATCAATCTAGATACTGTGCATCCATGGCCTTTACCAAAAAATCATTGGATCACCAGGTTGATTGTGTTACATACACATCAACAAATCATAAAGCATGGAGGAGTGTTAGACACACTCACACAAATCAGACAACAGTATTGGATTCCTCAGGGAAGACAGTCAGTCAAATCAATCTTGAAAAATTGCATGATATGCCGAAGGTACGATGCAAAAACTTGCTCTTATCCAGGGCCACCACCCCTACCAAAGGAACGAGTGGTCCATCTACACCCTTTCGAAACGACAGGAGTAGATTATATAGGAGCAATATATCTAACAGGGACTCCAGATATGCAACCTATCATCTGTTTGTGAACAAACAAACATCTGTTTGTTCACCTGTGCTACCACCAGGGCAGTACATTTAGAGGTAACACCCGATATGACTGCTCAATCATTTATTCAAGCTTTCCGCAGATTCGCAGCATGCCGTTCATGCCCCAAGCTGATGATTTCAGACAACAGAGCAAACTTGGTAGCTGGAGAAGCATGTCTACAGTAAATTTGTTCCCATCCTGCAGTTACTTCCACACTGGAACAGCGTCATTGCAGATGGAAATTTATCCCTCCAAGAGCCCCATGGCACGGAGGATTTTATGAACGGTTAATAGGAACTGTCAAAAGATCCTTGAGAAAATCTCTACACTGTCAGAAAATCAATCTTCAAGAACAGACAGTAATCACGGAAATAGAATCAAGGGTGAATAACCGGCCGTTGACTTACTTGTCTGAAGATCCTACTCAACTTGAGCCATTAAGTCCGGCACACCTAATGTATGGAAGACTTCTGACTCCAGTACCATCTCTAGTGGATGATGAGATCAGAGATCCCTCATATGTGGGTCAGAGCGAGTTGGTTCAGGGGTATAAGCATCTGTCCAGCATAATCCAAAAATGGAATGATGTTTGGACAAAAGAATATCTTACATCTCTACGAGAACATTACTATGGGGCCAATGTCCCACATAATATATCTAATCTCCAACCTGGCGATATTGTCTTGGTAGACAGTGATGGCCCTAGGGCTGACTGGCCATTAGGTAAAGTTGTCTCAATCCATCCAGATAGCCAGGGGATTCTGAGAATAGTCAAAATCCTGTCTAAAGGAACAACTTCCCTAAAGACATTGGACAAACTCATCCACATGGAATCAGTGAGCTAGCTGCAGTTAGATCC
This sequence comes from Procambarus virginalis, assembly GCA_020271785.1. Classification (NCBI taxonomy): domain Eukaryota; kingdom Metazoa; phylum Arthropoda; class Malacostraca; order Decapoda; family Cambaridae; genus Procambarus; species Procambarus virginalis. The sequence continues at coordinate 10,136 of WNGS01000992.1, read as the reverse complement.
TGAGAGACCTCAAGACACACTAACTCCACATGACCCACAGACTCCTAACAGACACAATCGTCCACAAAGGACAGCCGCACAAAAGTGCAAGCAAAATTTGCATTTGTATTATCAATCCGATGGAGAGTAAATAAATACATAGGGTTACTACTGTCCTTAGTATTGGACTCTGTGCCAGTTCTCTCCCTCTGGAAGATGTGGGAAATTTTTACCCACCATATCTAATAATCATCTAAGAAATGTATTATTTCTAAATCATATCTATATCATATCAAATCGTATCAAAATCATATCAGAATCACTATAGATTCATTATACAACTAGATCCTAGATGACAATGCCACTTGGATCCCGTACGCCATAGGGAAGCTTCTAGAAGGATTTGTTAATTAAAAAAATTATTGGAACATTGATTCAATATCCGGGAGGGATTATAAATCGAATCCTTAATAAGAATCAGTAGTGCTAGCAAGTACTACTTATAATCTTTATATCCTATATCTAATTATATTATAATCACATCTTATCTCAATCATAAGTTTAGACTGTAAAAATAATCAATCAATATTCACAGAAGACTACCGTGCTCTGGGAGCATGGTAGGGGGCATCTTGGGAACAGGAAGCGCACACGACAAGAGCCCAACGCGACCACGCGTTTGTTGACAACTGTGAACACGTGTGACGATCCTTAGCGAACGTTACCAGTTCAAGGACACCTTATCTAACATCATTATCGCCAGTGAACACTCTCTAGAACTGGGGGAGTACCTGGACAATATCTACAAGGAAAATCCTAGAACATTTATATAAAATAAGAGTGTATATTGGAGCTCAGTGATGCGGTCTCCACCACCTTCATTCCTAATCTACATCAACTATCATTCTTCTGCAACTGCAGGGACAATCACGTAGCAACGCTACCAGATCATCATGCAGCAAGGCTGTTAGATACAAAATATCGTGCCTAAACTCGTGACAAGAGAGTAATCAGTCTGGCAACTGTCAGACAAGGCACCCGGCTGGCAGAGAAGTATATTGAAGTTTATGTTGGTATATAGTTGGCCAATTGTATGCTTGTGTGACTTTAATATACCCTATAAGTCTGTCTGTCGGTTATAAAGCGAGGCAACGCCTCATATTTCAGTAAGTTTATTAATATCGTAGAACAGCAGTAGAGTCTTATCCAGCACTAGACCTCATGAGTGTCCATTGTGTCAGAAAAGATTCGGTCGCAATAAATCTCTGTAAAAAATCACCAGTCTCCGTGGTGTAGTGGTAAGACACTCGCCTGGCATTCCGCGAGCGCTATGTCATGGGTTCGTATCCTGGCCGGGGAGGATTTACTGGGCGCAATTCCTTAACTGTAGCCTCTTGACGTTATCTTGAGATGATTTCGGGGCTTTAGTGTCCCCGCGGCCCGGTCCTCGACCAGGCCTCCACCCCCAGGAAGCAGCCCGTGACAGCTGACTAACACCCAGGTACCTATTTTACTGCTAGGTAACAGGGGCATAGGGTGAAAGAAACTTTGCCCATTGTTTCTCGCCGGCGTCTGGGATCGAACCCAGGACCACAGGAACACAAGTCCAGCGTGCTGTCCGCTCAGCCGACTGCCTCCCTGTTTAACGCAACAGTAAAATGTGTACTTGGATGAAAAAATGATTCTTCGCGGCAGGGGATCGTATTCCAGGGACCTGCCCAAAATTCTACGCGTACTAGTGGCTGTACAAGAATGTAACAACTCTTGTATATATATCTCAAAAAAAAAAAAGACCTCATGAGTGTCCATAGTGTTGGAAGAGATTCAGTCAAGCTGACTGTACTTTTAAATTGAATGTAAATACATTACATATACACTTGAATATATAAATTAAGTTAACCATTGCTTGCTTAGTTATTTTTTAAGTAATCATATAAGTTCATTTAATTGAATATAATTTTAGTACTTAGTAACAGTAATTAGACCATATTTAGGGTCATTTATCATACTTTTACAATTTACAGTTTAAATTGTTTATAATATAAGTGTATTGGCTGTTAATAGCTATGGTGCTAGGCAAGACTGTGTATGATTAAATATCTAATGTAAACAGAGCCAGTGTTCAGTCAAATAACTGAATTTATTAAATCTTATCCTTGTATAAAATAAAAGCTGTTGTGAGATACCTGTTGGCAGGTGGACGGTGGATCTTCAATCAACCTATCAACTAAATCATTCACCCACCTGCCCCTTACAGCCCATAATCTGTCATTAGGAAAAGAGGAGCTAGGATTTACAACCCTAGCTAGAGATTTTAGTTGAATTAATTTGCAGACAGTAAATTTTAATTTAGTTCAGTACAAGTCCCTGGTAGTCTCCTCTTATATCAATCCCAGCAGGTTTTTCCCACATAGCCACCATAACAGCAAATTTGCTAGAACCATTGCTAGACTGTAAATAAAAGATAACATATAAAGATCGCCTAATAGAAACCTTTAAGACAGAACAAGTGCTTGGGCGGGTAATCTATTCCATAGGGATAGTTGGGATAGTCAAGTCTAGTAGGGATAGTTGACTTGAAACTGACCGTTAAAAACAAAGACAGCCCAAATCAACAGTTTCAGCAGCTTCCTCCATGGGAAGAACAGTCTCAAAATAATCTTTAAAGGATTACCAGTTAAAAATACTGCATGTGTCTTACAGAGGCTCAAGGAAAACAACAAGTGGAAAACATCTCAAGACCAACAACCACTCACGTCTTGGCAGATTGATCTGTTAATCAAGACAGAAACTCTGTTGGAGCAGCAATTTACACCATCAACCATGACGCTTTCTGAAGAATAGAAGATGCTCAACATTGCAAACCGAGTTATATGTCCTGAATAAACCATAAATAATGCAATTGAGAACAATATACAAGATGTCATCACTCCTACCGACTCTAAATCTTCGCTTGAGAAAGCATCTCAAGACCAACAACCACTCACGTCTTGACAGACTGATGAGTTACCCAAGACAGAAACTCTGTTGGGGCAGCAATTTACACCATCAACCATGACCCTTTATGGAGCATGAATAGAAGATGCTCAACATTGCAAACCGAGTTATATGTCCTAAATAAGCCGTAAATAATGCAATTGAGAACAATTTACAAGATGTCATCATTCATACCGACTCTAAATCTTCGCTGCAGACATTGTTATCCAGCCAGCACAAAGATAATATAAAACTCATCACTGAAATCCTACATATAGGAAAAGAAGCACACAATCTAGGGCTGCCAATCACCCTAATTTGGATACCAAGTCACAATGGCATAGTTGGTAATGAAAAGGCAGACTCACTGGCAAAAACTGCCACTACTTAAACTGTTGTACAGATAAAAATACCTCCAGGTTTCTATCAGATTAAGAAACAAATCAAGAAGAAAATATTACCAACTATCAACAGTCGCCACAGAATATAGGCTGTTAAAAAAGCTGGAGCAACAGCCAGGAGTAAAAGGGAAGGTGCTCCAGTGGATAAGGGAACACTTTAGCAACAGGAAACAGCGAGTAACGGTAAGGAGAGGAGACATCAAAGTGGCGAGATGTCACCAGTGGAGTCCCACAGGGGTCAGTACTTGGACCCATCCCGTTTCTAATATATGTAAACGATCTTCCGGAGGGTATAGACTCGTTCCTCTCAATGTTTGCTGATGATGCAAAAAATATGAGAAGAATGAAGACGGATGAAGATAGACAGAGACTACAGGATGACCTGGACAAACTGGAAGAATGCTCTAGAAAATGGCTGCTAAAGTTCAACTCAGGAAAGTGTAAGGTAATGAAATTAGGCGAAGGGAGCTGGAGGCTGAACACAAGGTATAATCTGGGAGGTGAAATGCTGCAAGAGCCAAACAGAGAGAAAGATCTGGGGGATTGATATCACACCGAACCTGTCCCCAGAGGCCAACATCAAAAGAATATCATCAGCGGCATATGCTAGACTGGCAATCTCACAGTGGTCCAGTCTGACACCACTCACCACACACCACAAGGAACAGCGTAGTCACAATGCGACCCAAACATCTTAAGGTCAGAGCTACTCCACATGGCGGTCATGATATCGGGAGAAGCAATATTTTAAAGATCCTGAAGGACATTACTGGCCTTGAACCCGCTGACATTAGTCAGGAAGGTGAAGATATCGTGCTCTTCTTTTTCATGTGAAGAGGAGCTAGAAAAACTCCTAACGATGCCTTTCTTCGTAAAGAGCACCACGTACATCCTCACTTCCTATGTCAGTTCCTGGCCGGAAGAACTGTTTTTATCAGCAGGACCAGCCAGTGGATCGCTAACCGACCTCAACATCATATCAAGGACAATATTGAGGACGAAAATCCAAACCTGGCTGTATTCAAACTAGAGTTCTGCAACACCGACAAAACATCAATGAAGATTACGTTCACCACCATAGCTGCGGCCACCCGGGCTGCAACACAAGGATTCTACTGCTTCGGCTTAAAAATTCCGCCCCACCAAATAAAAAAGGAACGATACCATGAGATCCAGCAGTGCTTTAAGTGCTACGAGCTCTCCCACCCGACCAATAAGTGTCAGCACCCTGTCCAGAAGTGCAGCCTTTGCGCACTGGACCATCACTACACCATATGCAAGGCAACAGTCCATCGCTGTTTGCTCTGTGATGGCAATCACCCTGCAATTTCCTACCGCTTCCCTCGCAGACAGGAAAGCATCAAGGCCTAGGTTGAAGCCAAGAGAAACAACCCTTCTACCTCCTCGACCAGAGCCCCAAGCGTTCAACCCACCACCTTAGCTCTCACTAATCGACCAGAAGACTTTCCAGTCTTACCAACATATGGCTCCTCCCAGTAGGCGACACAGTCTGCCTACTGGGAGTTTGTTTGCGTTTCCGGAGTTTGTAATTGACACAATGTTTGCTGACGACGCCAAAATTATGAGAAGGATTAAGACCGAGGAGGACAGTTTGAGGCTTCAAGAAGACCTGGACAAGCTGCAGGAATGGTCGAACAAATGGCTGTTAGAGTTTAACCCAAGCAAATGTAATGTAATGAAGATAGGGGTAGGAAGCAGGAGACCAGATACAAGGTATCACTTGGGAGATGAAATACTTCAAGAGTCAGAGAGAGAGAAAGACCTGGGGGTTGATATCACGCCAGACCTGTCCCCTGAAGCTCATATTAAGAGGATAACATCAGCAGCATATGCCAGGTTGGCTAACATAAGAACGGCCTTTAGAAACTTGTGTAAGGAATCTTTCAGAACATTATATACCACATATGTCAAACCAATCCTGGAGTATGCGGCTCCAGCATGGAGTCCATATCTAGTCAAGCATAAGACTAAACTGGAGAAGGTTCAAAGGTTTGCCACCAGACTAATTGCCGAGCTGAGAGGTATGAGCTACGAGGAGAGACTACGGGAATTGAACCTCACTTCGTTGGAAGACAGAAGAGTTAGGGGGGACATGATCACCACATTTAAGATTCTCAGGGGAATCGACAGGGTTGATAAAGACAGGCTATTTAACACAAGGGGCACACGCATAAGGGGACACAGGTGGAAACTGAGTGCCCAAATGAGCCACAGAGATATTAGAAAGAACTTTTTTAGTGTCAGAGTGGTTGACAAATGGAATGCATTAGGAAGCGATGTGGTGGAGGCTGACTCCATACACAGTTTCAAGTGTAGATATGATAGAGCCCAATAGGCTCAGGAACCTGAACACCTGTTGATTGACGGTTGAGAGGAGGGACCAAAGAGCCAGAGCTCAACCCCCGCAAGCACAACTAGGTGAGTACAACTAGGTGAGTCTTCTCATTGGGGACCCAAGGTCCCACAGGCTCCTTCACAGCCCCCTGCATCACGTGCAGGCATTATCCCTGGTCTTATTAGACTAGCGGAAAGGCTAGCAGGACTAGACAACCAGCGCTTTGTCAGTGAACTAAACGCATTATACATAGACAATGGCCTGGCCCCCATCATAGCCACTAGCGTAAATCTCACTGCCTCCTCTACCACTCCGGAGACTACCACCAGGACGACCATGCGGTCAACTTCAACACCGACTCCAGAACCGCCCATGACCCGGGCGACACAAACAGAGCTAATTCCTTCTCCAACTTCCAACACTCCTACCATCACTATCTCAGCAGCCGCGCTAGCAGACGTGCTGTCTACAAACGATAACAGCACCACCAGCGCTCCTGAAATAGCTACAACCACCAATCAACGACACCTAAGCCTACCTAATGCTGCGAGGCGAAAAACAAAAACGCCCACTGCGGAGATTACGGACTCCTCAGACGAGGAAATCATCTTGAGGTCATCTTGAGAAAATTTCGGGGCTTTTTTTAGTGTCCCCGCGGCCCGGTCCTTGACAAGGCCTCCACCCCCAGGAAGCAGCCCGTGACAGTTGACTAACACCCAGGTACCTATTTACTGCTAGGTAACAGGGGCATAGGGTGAAAGAAACTCTGCCCATTGTTTCTCGCCGGCGCCTGGGATCGAACCCAGGACCACAGGATCACAAGTCCAGTGTACTGTCTGCTCGGCCGACCGGCTCCCCTAAGAGCCGGTAGGAGCTCCACTCCGCCGCATCACAAAAACGACACCTACACGGTTCAAGACTTCCTCATGGAGGCCACGTCACCAAACTCCAACGACAGCACTGCTCAGCCAAAGTCGCAGGCAAAGAAAAAACGGAAAACCTAGAGGTCCACACTAATCCAACCAGCTCCATAACTGGTATAGCCAGCCCCCCAGGCTGAAAACCATCCATCGCCAGATCTCTAGTATCAGCCACTGATACAGATAAAGGCCCCAAAGAGCCTCCACTTATGGTCTCACCATAGCCCGTGCTACTGGAACTTATTGTTCTGAGTAGCGAATCTTAAACAACAAACAGCTAGACACACAAACATAAGAACTGCCTTTAGAAACTTGTGTAAGGAATCGTTCAGGACCCTGTATACCATTTATGCAAGACCAATTCTGGAGTATGCAGCTCCAGCCTGGAGTCCATACCTAGTTAAGCACAAGACAAAGTTAGAGAAGATTCAGCGGTATGCCACCAGGCTCGTCCCGGAACTGAGAGGAATGAGCTACGAGGAAAGGCTAAAGGAGCTGAACTTCACATCCCTGGAAAACAGGTGAGTAAGGGGAGACATGATAACCACCTACAAAATTCTCAGGGGAATTGACAGGGTGGACAAAGACAAACTCTTCAGCACGGGTGGGACACGAACAAGGGGACACAGGTGGAAACTTAGTACCCAGATGAGTCACAGAGACGTTAGAATTTTTTTTTCAGTGTCAGAGTAGTTAACAAATGGAATGCACTAGGAAGTGATGTGGTGGAGGCTGTGTGGAAACTGTGTATGGAGTCATACACAGTTTCAAATGTAGATATGACCGAGCCCAGTAGGCTCAGGAATCTGTACACCAGTTGATTGACAGTTGTGAGGCGGGACCAAAGAGCCAAAGCTCAACCTCCGCAAGCACAATTAGGTCAGTACAGAGCCAAAGTAGCGGAAATGAGAACCACTGCAATGTGGTACGAACTAAACACGGGGTACTCCTCCTGCAAACCTGGCAAAAGCTATCCAGAGATATTGCAGTAGCAATACAAAGACTAAGACTTGGCTGCAAGTGATGCTGGGAGGTAATAAACATAATAGTTAAAGAGTGTCATATCTGTGAAACAGATGCAAGTGTACCACTGTTGTATTACTTACTGGAATGTGAAGCAACTGAAGCCCTGCGCATCAGACTCAACATTCAACCAACAGGAGCACCTGCATTAAATGCAAAATCCACAGAGACTTCAATGGTTAAAAAAAAAACTGAAGAATGAGACACGCTGGTGAACATTTTGCATCTATATCCGTCACAAAGATAATGTTATTACCAAAAAAATAAAGAAGACTATAACCAGTGTGAAAAGAAGGGATATCTACTTTTATTTAAACTTTGGCCTAAATATCACAGTAACAAGGTTATTGTGAATAACCGAACTCTATTACGGGGGTCACAAAAGCTACATTTAAATTTTAGTTCCGAGTAGCTAAATCTAGAGCAACAACAACTGTTCCAGATTGCTCTTTGTAACTTTACTTTCCTTTTACACTTTTTCACTGCAATTCCCTATTGCACTTTCTTAGTGCACTTCATTATTGCAATTTCTTTTTGCACATTCTTCTAGCACTTTTTTAATAATGCACATCCTTATTGCACTTTATTGATACACTACAATATTGATTTCCTTATTTCACTTCCATACTACACTTCTGAACTGTAGTGTCTTAGATCACTTCGTATTGCATGTTCTTTCTGCACTTTTATTCTTTCAAAGACTCAAGTTTGTTATGAATGAAGAATGTCAGCTGTAAGCTCTTTCTGAACTCTTCACAGTTCATGGAGGAATGTTCAGCCAATTAATGTATTAAAGAAAAGAATACATTCGAGAGACACTCCTATTGAGTAATGCTAATCTAATCATATCAAATTTAACGATTCTTCGCGGCGGGGATCGTATTCCAGGGACCTGCCCGAAACGCTACGCGTACTAGTGGCTGTACAAGAATGTAACAACTCTTGTATATATCTCAAAAAAAAAATCTACGGATATGTGACTATAAGAAGCACGTGACTATAAGAGAGAATGTCTGTTTTTCCCACCCATCCGAATTTCGTGCAATCACTTCTTTTCAAGTGTGAAATGTTTGTGGATATGACCCTAGACATTTTCGTCATTAGACAAAATTATTTTCTTAAACACATACAGTATTATGGAGGGTGAAATAGCCTAAGTTGCAGACGAGGAGTCACAATAACGTGGCTGAAATATATTGACCAAACCACACACTAGAAAGTGAATGGACGACGACGTTTCGGTCCGTCCTGGACCATTCTCACAATGGAGAATGGCTTAATCTTTATCAATCAATCCAATAGCAAACAGTACAATCTCCAGTTATTTGGGCAGTTTACGTTCTCTCAGCCTGATCCTGGAAGATGACTAAGTAAGCCGCTGCTGATCTGAAGCAGTGTGTTAGCTGCTAGTTACAGATGGTCCAGGACGGACCGAAACGTCGTCGTCCCTTCACTTTCTAGTGTGGTTTGGTCAAAATAGTCTAAGCTGTTTTATCCTTTTAAGATGTATTTTATTGTGTCAATAAACATGCCCTCTATATTGTATACTGAAAGTGAATATCTGTTCAAAGTTAGTGCCAGTCACGTGTGCTCTGGACTCTATTTGTAGGAAAAACGATCTGCATCCGCGACGGACATAGCCTGTTAATGTAGTCATAAATTAAATGATTTAAGAATTATTATTAATTATTCACCATCAATTTTCTGTTTCATTTCTGGTCAAGTGTGAATTATTAGTAGAGATGCCCAAAGACCTTTTCCATAAGAAATGTTAATTTCATTAAATACATAAAAAAGTTTCATTGTTCCTTAATATTGTATTTTAAAAGGGAAGAGCTATCAGTAGGGGAGGATGTGTGGATGAGGGGGATGGAATTATCAGGAGAAAGCGTCAAGTAATTACCACTATATAGCACTTGGGAGGGATCAAGATAAGAATTTGGGATGGGACGGGGTAAAGGAATGGTGCCCAACCACTTGGACGGTCGGGGATTGAACACCGACCTGCACGAAGCGAGACCGTTGCTCAACCATCAAGCCCAAGTGCTTAGACAAAGGGGGGAGCTGCGTGAAGGGGGAGGGAAGGGAGAGTTGATTATTTTCAAAATGCCCTAGAAATGTTATCAATGAGGTAATGGAAATGTAATGGAGGTTACAGAGGTAATAGGATAGAGTTTCGGATATATATATATAGGTTTGGTGATTATAGTAATGAGAGGTAGGGGAACTAATGAATTAATTAGCCTATCCTCCTGTTTTAGTATACGATGTACTTGACTGCTGTAAACCCTCTCGACAGTGTAATATGTCTGCTCCCTGGAAAGTACAGAAAATAGACGTCGAAATTGTACCCCTCAAGGTGAAAAGGATTCATCATGAACCGGGACAATTACGGTGTTTGTATGGAAGCATGATATCTCGGTTACCAAGAGGCAACAGTTTCATGTATATTGCGACGGGTCGGTGGCGGAGGATGACAGG
>WNGS01000991.1:0-13733 GCA_020271785.1 Procambarus virginalis | reverse complement strand
CCAACACGGTACACTCATACACCAACACGGTACACTCATACACAACACGTACACTCATACACAACACAGTACACTCATACACAACACAGGTACACTCATACACCAACACGGTACACTCATACACCAACACAGTACACTCATACACCAACACGGTACACTCATACACCAACACGTACACTCATACACCAACACGGTACACTCATACACCAACATGGACACTCATACACCAACACGGTACACTCATACACCAACACAGTACACTCATACACCAACACGGTACACTCATACACCAACACGGTACACTCACACCAACACGGTACACTCATACACCAACATGGTACACTCATACACCAACACGGTACACTCATACACCAACACGGTACACTCATACACCAACACAGTACACTCATACACCAACACGGTACACTCATACACCAACATGTACACTCATACACCAACACGGTACACTCATACACCAACACGGTACACTCATACACCAACATGGTACACTCATACACCAACACGGTACACTCATACACCAACATGGTACACTCATACACCAACACGTACACTCATACACCAACACGGTACACTCATACACCAACACGGTACACTCATACACCACACGGTACACTCATACACCAACATGGTACACTCATACACCACACAGTACACTCAACACCAACACGGTACACTCATACACCAACACGTACACTCATACACCAACACGGTACACTCATACACAACATGGTACACTCATACACCAACACGGTACACATACACCAACACGGTACACTCATACACCAACACGGTACACTCATACACCAACACGGTACTCATACACCAACATGGTACACTCATACACCAACACAGTACACTCATACACCAACATGGTACACTCATACACCAACACGGTACACTCATACACCAACACGGTACACTCATACACCAACACGGTACACTCATACACCAACATGGTACACTCATACACCAACACGGTACACTCATACACCAACATGGTACACTCATACACCAACACGGTACACTCATACACCAACATGGTACACTCATACACCAACATGGTACACTCATACACCAACACGGTACACTCATACACCAACACAGTACACTCATACACCAACACGGTACACTCATACACCAACACGGTACACTCATACACCAACACGGTACACTCATACACCACACACAGTACACTCATACACCAACACGGTACACTCATACACCAACACGGTACACTCATACACCAACACAGTACACTCATACACCAACACGGTACACTCATACACCAACACAGTACACTCATACACCAACACAGTACACTCATACACCAACACGGTACACTCATACACCAACACGGTACACTCATACACCAACACAGTACACTCATACACCAACACGGTACACTCATACACCAACACGGTACACTCATACACCAACACAGTACACTCATACACCAACACGGTACACTCATACACCAACACGGTACACTCATACACCAACACGGTACACTCATACACCAACACGGTACACTCATACACCAACATGGTACACTATACACCAACATGGTACACTCATACACCAACACGGTACACTCATACACCAACACGGTACACTCATACACCAACACGGTACACTCATACACCAACACAGTACACTCATACACCAACACGGTACACTCATACACCAACACAGTACACTCATACACCAACACGGTACACTCATACACCACATGGTACACTCATACACCCACGTGGTACACTCATACACCAACATGGTACACTCATACACCAACACAGTACACTCATACACCAACACAGTACACTCATACACCAACACGGTACACTCATACACAAACATGGTACACTCATACACCAACATGGTACACTCATACACCAACATGGTACACTCATACACCCACGTGGTACACTCATACACCCACGTGGTACACTTATACACCAACATGGTACACTCATACACCAACATGGTACACTTATACACCAACATGGTACACTTATACACCAACATGGTACACTCATACACTAACATGGTACACTCATACACCAACATGGTACACTCATACACCAACATGTTACACTCATACATCCACGTGGTACACTCATACACCAACATGGTACACTCATACACCAACATGGTACACTCATACATCCACGTGGTACACTCATACACCAACATGGTACTCATACATCCACGTGATACACTCATACACCAACATGGTACACTCATACACCAACATGGTACACTCATACACCAACAGAGTACACTCATACACCAACACAGTACACTCATACACCAACACGGTACACTCATACACCAACACGGTACACTCATACACCAACACAGTACACTCATACACCAACACAGTACTCTCATACACCAACACAGTACTCTCATACACCAACACAGTACACTCATACACCAACACAGTACACTCATACACCAACACGGTACACTCATACACCAACACGGTACACTCATACACCAACACGGTACACTCATACACAACACAGTACACTCATACACCAACACAGTACACTCATACACCAACACAGTACACTGATACACCAACACGGTACACTCATACACCAACACGGTACACTCATACACCAACACGGTACACTCATACACCAACACGGTACACTCATACACCAACACGGTACACTCATACACCAACATGGTACACTTATACACCAACACAGTACACTCATACACCAACACGGTACACTCATACACCAACATGGTACACTCATACACCAACACGGTACACTCATACATCAACACAGTACACTCATACACCAACACGGTACACTCATACACCAACACGGTACACTCATACACCAACATGGTACACTCATACACCAACATGGTACACTCATACACCAACACGGTACACTCATACACCAACACGGTACACTCATACACCAACACAGTACACTCATACACCAATACGGTACACTCATACACCAACATGGTACACTCATGCACCAACACGGTACACTCATACACCAACACGGTACACTCATACACCAACATGGTACACTCATACACCAACACGGTACACTCATACACCAACATGGTACACTCATACACCAACACGGTACACTCATACACCAACACAGTACACTCATACACCAACACGGTACACTCATACACCAACACGGTACACTCATACACCAACACGGTACACTCATACACCAACATGGTACACTCATACACCAACACAGTACACTCATACACCAACACGGTACACTCATACACCAACATGGTACACTCATACACCAACACGGTACACTCATACACCAACATGGTACACTCATACACCAACACGGTACACTCATACACCAACACGGTACACTCATACACCAACATGGTACACTCATACACCAACACGGTACACTCATACACCAACACGGTACACTCATACACCAACACGGTACACTCATACACCAACACGGTACACTCATACACCAACACGGTACACTCATACACCAACACGGTACACTCATACACCAACATGGTACACTCATACACCAACACAGTACACTCATACACCAACACGGTACACTCATACACCAACACAGTACACTCATACACCAACACGGTACACTCATACACCAACACGGTACACTCATACACCAACATGGTACACTCATACACCAACATGGTACACTCATACACCAACACGGTACACTCATACACCAACACGGTACACTCATACACCAACACGGTACACTCATACACCAACACGGTACACTCATACACCAACACAGTACACTCATACACCAACACGGTACACTCATACACCAACACAGTACACTCATACACCAACACGGTACACTCATACACCAACACGGTACACTCATACACCAACACGGTACACTCATACACCAACACGGTACACTCATACATCAACATGGTACACTCATACACCAACATGGTACACTCATACACCACCACGGTACACTCATACACCAACACGGTACACTCATACACCAACACGGTACACTCATACACCAACACGGTACACTCATACACCAACACAGTGCACTCATACACCAACACGGTACACTCATACACCAACACAGTACACTCATACACCAACACGGTACACTCATACACAAACATGGTACACTCATACACCAACATGGTACACTCATACACCAACACAGTACACTCATACACCAACACGGTACACTCATACACAAACATGGTACACTCATACACCAACATGGTACACTCATACACCAACACAGTACACTCATACACCAACACAGTACACTCATACACCAACACGGTACTCTCATACACAAACATGGTACACTCCTACAACAACATGGTACACTCATACACCAACATGGTACACTCATACACCAACACGGTACACTCATACACCAACACGGTACACTCCTACACCAACATGGTACACTCATACACCAACATGGTACACGCATACACCAACACGGTACACTCATACACCAACACGGTACACTCATACACCAACACGGTACACTCCTACACCAACATGGTACACTCATACACCAACACAGTACACTCATACACCAACACGGTACACTCATACACCAACACGGTACACTCATACACCAACACAGTACACTCATACACCAACACGGTACACTCATACACCAACACAGTACACTCATACACCAACATGGTACACTCATACACCAACACAGTACACTCATACACCAACACAGTACACTCATACACCAACACAGTACACTCATACACCAACACAGTACACTCATACACCAACACAGTACACTCATACACCAACACAGTACACTCATACACCAACACAGTACACTCATACACCAACACAGTACACTCATACACCAACACGGTACACTACCCTATTTTCGCTATTGTATCACACAATTAACGCTGTTGTATAACATCGCTATTTTATTACCCCTTATTACTGGTCTTGTATCACCCTATTGTTCCTGTTGTCACTCCTCTTATTATTTCCCAATTGTCATTGTTCATGAGTGATAAACTATTGAGTTGTATCATCCTATTATTGCTGTCATATCACCCTATAATTACCTTAATATCACCCTATAACTGCTATTGTATGACCCTATAATTACGTTAATATCACACTATAACTGCTATTGTATGACCCTATAATTACGTTAATATCACCCTATAACTGCTATTGTATGACCCTATAATTACGTTAATATCACCCTATAACTGCTATTGTATGACCCTATAATTACGTTAATATCACACTATAACTGCTATTGTATCACCCTATAACTGTTAATATCACCCTATAACTGCTAATGTATCACCCTACTGACAGGGTGACACATTCGAGCAACCATCATCAACCAGTTTAAGTCAACCTCCCAGCCGTGTGGAAATTTATTAATATGTGAATATTTAACTATATGTATAATATCTGCATATTTACTTATGTGTATACTATGTGTATATTTAGTCATGTGTGTATAATTTGTATGTTCAATTATGTGAGTGTTTATATTAAAATATTTGTATAATGTGTGTATATTAAAGTATGTGTATATTAATTATTTGTATATGTGAAATGTGTGTATATATATATGTGAAATGTGTGTATATGTATTATGTGTGTATGTTCCCAGGGTGAGTCTTACCCATGGGTCACTGTCCCCCAGGGTGAGTCTTACCAATGGGTCACTGTCCCCCAGGGTGAGTCTTACCCATGGGTCACTGTCCCCCAGGGTGAGTCTTACCCATGGGTCACTGTCCCCCAGGGAGAGTCTTACCCATGGGTCACTGTCTCCCCCAGGGTGAGTCTTACCCATGGGTCACTGTCCCCCAGGGTGAGTCTTACCCATGAGTCACTGTCCCCCAGGGTGAGTCTTACCCATGGGTCACTGTCCCCCAGGGAGAGTCTTACCCATGGGTCACTGTCTCCCCCAGGTGAGTCTTACCCATGGGTCACTGTCCCCCCAGGGTGAGTCTTACCCAAGGGTCACTGTCTCCCCCAGGGTAAGCCTTACCCATGGGTCACTGTCCCCCCAGGGTGAGTCTTACCCAAGGGTCACTGTCTCCCCCAGGGTAAGCCTTACCCATGGGTCACTGTCTCCCAGGGTGAGTCTTACCCATGGGTCACTGTGCCCCAGGGTGAGTCTTACCCATGGGTCACTGTCCCCCAGGGTGAGTCTTACTCATGGGTCACTGTCTCCCCCAGGGTGAGTCTTACCCATGGGTCACTGTCCCCCAGGGTGAGTCTTACCCAAGGGTCACTGTCTCCCCCAGGGTAAGTCTTACCCATGGGTCACTGTCTCCCAGGGTGAGTCTTACCCATGGGTCACTGTGCCCCAGGGTGAGTCTTACCCATGGGTCACTGTCCCCCAGGGTGAGTCTTACCCAAGGGTCACTGTCTCCCCCAGGGTGAGTCTTACCCATGGGTCACTGTCCCCCCAGGGTGAGTCTTACCCATGGGTCACTGTCTCCCCCAGGGTGAGTCTTACCCATGGGTCACTGTCTCCCCCAGGGTGAGTCTTACCCAAGGGTCACTGTCTCCCCCAGGGTAAGCCTTACCCATGGGTCACTGTCTCCCCCAGGGTGAGTCTTACCCATGGGTCACTGTCTCCCCCAGGGTGAGTCTTACCCATGGGTCACTGTCCCCCAGGGTGAGTCTTACCCATGGGTCACTGTGCCCCAGGGTGAGTCTTACCCATGGGTCACTGTCTCCCAGGGAGAGTCTTACCCATGGGTCACTGTCCCCCAGGGTGAGTCTTACCCATGGGTCACTGTCTCCCCCAGGGTGAGTCTTACCCATGGGTCACTGTCCCCCAGGGTGAGTCTTACCCATGGGTCACTGTCTCCCCCAGGGTGAGTCTTACCCATGGGTCACTGTTCCCCAGGGTGAGTCTTACCCATGGGTCAGTGCCCCCCAGGGTGAGTCTTACCCATGGGTCACTGTCCCCCCAGGGTGAGTCTTACCCATGGGTCACTGTGCCCCCCAGGGTGAGTCTTACCCATGGGTCACTGTCTCCCAGGGTGAGTCTTACCCATGGGTCACTGTCCCCAAGGGTGAGTCTTACCCATGGGTCACTGTCCCCAAGGGTGAGTCTTACCCATGGGTCACTGTGCCCCCAGGGTGAGTCTTACCCATGGGTCACTCTCCCCCAGGGTGAGTCTTACCCATGGGTCACTGTCCCCCAGGGTGAGTCTTACCCATGGGTCACTGTGCCCCAGGGTGAGTCTTACCCATGGGTCACTGTCCCCCAGGGTGAGTCTTACCCATGGGTCACTGTCTCCCCCAGGGTGAGTCTTACCCATGGGTCACTGTCTCCCCCAGGGTGAGTCTTACCCATGGGTCACTGTCTCCCCCAGGCTGAGTCTTACCCATGTGTCACTGTGCCCCAGGGTGAGTCTTACCCATGGGTCACTGTCCCCCAGGGTGAGTCTTACCCATGGGTCACTGTGCCCCAGGGTGAGTCTTACCCATGGGTCACTGTCCCCCCAGGGTGAGTCTTACCCATGGGTCACTGTCCCCCAGGGTGAGTCTTACCCATGTGTCACTGTCCCCCAGGGTGAGTCTTACCCATGGGTCACTGTCCCCCAGGGTGAGTCTTACCCATGTGTCACTGTCCCCCAGGGTGAGTCTTACCCATGGGTCACTGTCCCCTCCAGGGTGAGTCTTACCCATGGGTCACTGTGTCCCCCAGGGTGAGTCTTACCCATGGGTCACTGTCCCCCAGGGTGAGTCTTACCCATGGGTCACTGTGCCCCAGGGTGAGTCTTACCCATGGGTCACTGTCCCCCAGGGTGAGTCTTACCCATGGGTCACTGTCCCCCAGGGTGAGTCTTACCCATGGGTCACTGTCCCCCAGGGTGAGTCTTACCCATGGGTCACTGTGTCCCCCAGGGTGAGTCTTACCCATGGGTCACTGTCCCCCCAGGGTGAGTCTTACCCATGGGTCACTGTCCCCCAGGGTGAGTCTTACCCATGGGTCACTGTCCCCTCCAGGGTGAGTCTTACCCATGGGTCACTGTCCCCCAAGGGTGAGTCTTACCCATGGGTCACTGTCCCCTCCAGGGTGAGTCTTACCCATGGGTCACTGTCCCCTCCAGGGTGAGTCTTACCCATGGATCACTGTCTCCCCCAGGGTGAGTCTTACCCATGGGTAAGACTCACCCTGGGTCTTACCCAGGCTTCAGAAGAGCCACAAGAAGCCAGAAAGTCAGGAGAAATGGCTAATCGACTTCAACCTGAAGAAAAGCAACGACGTGTTTTTTTTTGTCATAGATATACGGGCGCGGGCCGTAAGCCAGTGACTGGCCCCCTGGCGTGATGAGACCTGGGAGAGAGAGAGGGGGGGGCGGGTGATCCGTCACGGTGAGAAAGTTGTATGAAACTAAGATAAATGAGGTAGGAAAGGAAGAAAAGAGATATAGATACAAGAGTTACATGATGACCCTCCCCCACGGCCGCTCTCCAGAGCCACACCACAAGACAACACCATCAGCGGCGTGTGAGGTGCTGGTGTACACGTGTGTCATCTACACACCACGCAACACAGCCTTACTACACCTGCACATCTGTGGTTAATGACTGCTGCTGCTGCTGCTGCTCTCGCCAGTTCTCACCTGTAATGAAAAACAAAGATTTGTTAGAGAAAAATCTAAATTTTCAACAAGACAAGATCCAGACATGAGAGGATCAAGGTGCAGAGAACATGTAAGATTTCTATGGAAAATGTACTGAAATAATACTTTTCTATAATGTAGGATCATAGACTTTACATTGTCTTGTTCTTGGTGCAACGCAACAGATGGCAGCACCGTTTTCTGATGACCGCTCACACACCACATGCAGATCGTGGTGATAGATTTGGTGGCCTCAGTGCCCGCACAGCTTACAAGACTTTGTAAGACTTACTCTTCACCGCCGCTGACCACTTTCTGGCAGCCCGTCCGAGGGGGCACCTGCCCCATGGCTGGCTCTGTCACCCACAGCACCAGGACCTGATCCCTGGTACACTACCCTGGTACACTACCCTGGTACACAACCCTGGTACACTACCCTGGTACACCACCCTGGTACACTACCCTGGTACACTACCCTGGTACACTACCCTGGTACACTACCCTGGTACACTACCCTGGTACACTACCCTGGTACACTACCCTGGTACACCACCCTGGTACACTACCCTGGTACACTACCCTGGTACACTACCCTGGTACACTACCCTGGTACACTACCCTGGTACACTACCCTGGTACACCACCCTGGTATACTACCCTGGTACACTACCCTGGTACACTACCCTGGTACACTACCCTGGTACACAACCCTGGTACACTACCCTGGTACACTACCCTGGTACACTACCCTGGTACACTACCCTGGTACACCACCCTGGTACACTACCCTGGTACACTACCCTGGTACACTACCCTGGTACACTACCCTGGTACACTACCCTGGTACACAACCCTGGTACACTACCCTGGTACACAACCCTGGTACACTACCCTGGTACACAACCCTGGTACACTACCCTGGTACACAACCCTGGTACACTACCCTGGTACACAACCCTGGTACACAACCCTGGTACACAACCCTGGTACACTACCCTGGTACACTACCCTGGTACACAACCCTGGTACACTACCCTGGTACACTACCCTGGTACACAACCCTGGTACACTACCCTGGTACACAACCCTGGTACACAACCCTGGTACACAACCCTGGTACACTACCCTGGTACACTACCCTGGTACACAACCCTGGTACACCACCCTGGTACACAACCCTGGTACACAACCCTGGTACACAACCCTGGTACACAACCCTGGTACACAACCCTGGTACACTACCCTGGTACACTACCCTGGTACACTACCCTGGTACACTACCCTGGTACACAACCCTGGTACACTACCCTGGTACACAACCCTGGTACACTACCCTGGTACACTACCCTGGTACACAACCCTGGTACACTACCCTGGTACACTACCCTGGTACACTACCCTGGTACACAACCCTGGTACACAACACTGGTACACTACCCTGGTACACAACCCTGGTACACAACCCTGGTACACAACCCTGGTACACTACCCTGGTACACTACCCTGGTACACAACCCTGGTACACAACCCTGGTACACTACCCTGGTACACAACCCTGGTACACTACCCTGGTACACTACCCTGGTACACTACCCTGGTACACAACCCTGGTACACTACCCTGGTACACTACCCTGGTACACTACCCTGGTACACTACCCTGGTACACAACCCTGGTACACTACCCTGGTACACTACCCTGGTACACAACCCTGGTACACTACCCTGGTACACAACCCTGGTACACTACCCTGGTACACTACCCTGGTACACTACCCTGGTACACTACCCTGGTACACTACCCTGGTACACTACCCTGGTACACTACCCTGGTACACAACCCTGGTACACTACCCTGGTACACAACCCTGGTACACTACCCTGGTACACTACCCTGGTACACTACCCTGGTACACTACCCTGGTACACTACCCTGGTACACAACCCTGGTACACTACCCTGGTACACTACCCTGGTACACAACCCTGGTACACTACCCTGGTACACTACCCTGGTACACAACCCTGGTACACTACCCTGGTACACAACCCTGGTACACTACCCTGGTACACTACCCTGGTACACTACCCTGGTACACTACCCTGGTACACAACACTGGTACACAACCCTGGTACACAACCCTGGTACACAACACTGGTACACTACCCTGGTACACTACCCTGGTACACTACCCTGGTACACAACCCTGGTACACTACCCTGGTACACTACCCTGGTACACAACCCTGGTACACTACCCTGGTACACAACCCTGGTACACTACCCTGGTACACTACCCTGGTACACTACCCTGGTACACAACCCTGGTACACTACCCTGGTACACTACCCTGGTACACTACCCTGGTACACCACCCTGGTACACTACCCTGGTACACAACCCTGGTACACAACCCTGGTACACAACCCTGGTACACTACCCTGGTACACAACACTGGTACACAACCCTGGTACACAACACTGGTACACAACCCTGGTACACTACCCTGGTACACTACCCTGGTACACAACCCTGGTACACTACCCTGGTACACTACCCTGGTACACTACCCTGGTACACTACCCTGGTACACTACCCTGGTACACAACCATGGTACACAACCCTGGTACACTACCCTGGTACACAACCCTGGTACACTACCCTGGTACACTACCCTGGTACACTACCCTGGTACACAACCCTGGTACACTACCCTGGTACACTACCCTGGTACACTACCCTGGTACACTACCCTGGTACACAACCCTGGTACACTACCCTGGTACACTACCCTGGTACACAACCCTGGTACACTACCCTGGTACACAACCCTGGTACACTACCCTGGTACACTACCCTGGTACACTACCCTGGTACACAACCCTGGTACACTACCCTGGTACACTACCCTGGTACACTACCCTGGTACACCACCCTGGTACACTTCCCTGGTACACAACCCTGGTACACAACCCTGGTACACAACCCTGGTACACTACCCTGGTACACAACACTGGTACACAACCCTGGTACACAACACTGGTACACAACCCTGGTACACTACCCTGGTACACTACCCTGGTACACAACCCTGGTACACTACCCTGGTACACTACCCTGGTACACTACCCTGGTACACTACCCTGGTACACTACCCTGGTACACAACCATGGTACACAACCCTGGTACACTACCCTGGTACACAACCCTGGTACACTACCCTGGTACACTACCCTGGTACACTACCCTGGTACACAACCCTGGTACACTACCCTGGTACACTACCCTGGTACACTACCCTGGTACACTACCCTGGTACACAACCCTGGTACACTACCCTGGTACACTACCCTGGTGCACAACCCTGGTACACTACCCTGGTACACAACCCTGGTACACTACCCTGGTACACTACCCTGGTACACTACGCTGGTACACAACCCTGGTACACTACCCTGGTACACTACCCTGGTACACTACCCTGGTACACCACCCTGGTACACTTCCCTGGTACACAACCCTGGTACACAACCCTGGTACACAACCCTGGTACACTACCCTGGTACACAACACTGGTACACAACCCTGGTACACAACACTGGTACACAACCCTGGTACACTACCCTGGTACACTACCCTGGTACACAACCCTGGTACACAACCCTGGTACACTACCCTGGTACACAACCCTGGTACACTACCCTGGTACACTACCCTGGTACACAACACTGGTACACAACCCTGGTACACAACCCTGGTACACAACCCTGGTACACAACCCTGGTACACAACACTGGTACACAACCCTGGTACACAACCCTGGTACACAACCCTGGTACACTACCCTGGTACACTACCCTCGTACACTACCCTGGTACACTACCCTGGTACACAACCCTGGTACACAACCCTGGTACACAACCCTGGTACACAACCCTGGTACACTACCCTGGTACACAACACTGGTACACAACCCTGGTACACAACACTGGTACACAACCCTGGTACACTACCCTGGTACACTACCCTGGTACACTACCCTGGTACACTACCCTGGTACACAACCCTGGTACACAACCCTGGTACACAACCCTGGTACACAACACTGGTACACACCCTGGTACACAACCCTGGTACACAACACTGGTACACTACCCTGGTACACTACCCTGGTACACTACCCTGGTACACAACCCTGGTACACAACCCTGGTACACAACCCTGGTACACAACCCTGGTACACAACCCTGGTACACTACCCTGGTACACAACCCTGGTACACTACCCTGGTACACAACCCTGGTACACAACCCTGGTACACTACCCTGGTACACTACCCTGGTACACAACCCTGGTACACTACCCTGGTACACTACCCTGGTACACTACCCTGGTACACAACCCTGGTACACAACCTGGTACACTACCCTGGTACACAACCCTGGTACACTACCCTGGTACACTACCCTGGTACACTACCCTGGTACACAACCCTGGTACACAACCCTGGTACACTACCCTGGTACACAACCCTGGTACACACCCTGGTACACTACCCTGGTACACTACCCTGGTACACAACCCTGGTACACCACCCTGGTACACTACCCTGGTACACAACCCTGGTACACAACCCTGGTACACTACCCTGGTACACAACCCTGGTACACAACCCTGGTACACACCCTGGTACACTACCCTGGTACACTACCCTGGTACACAACCCTGGTACACAACCCTGGTACACTACCCTGGTACACTACCCTGGTACACAACCCTGGTACACTACCCTGGTACACTACCCTGGTACACTACCCTGGTACACTACCCTGGTACACAACCCTGGTACACTACCCTGGTACACAACCCTGTACACTACCCCCGTACACTACCCTGGTACACTACCCTGGTACACAACCTGGTACACTACCCTGGTACACTACCCTGGTACACTACCCTGGTACACTACCCTGGTACACAACCCCTGGTACACAACCCTGGTACACACCCTGGTACACTACCCTCGTACACTACCCTGGTACACTACCCTGGTACACAACCCTGGTACACTACCCTGGTACAC
>WNGS01000990.1:74257-85375 GCA_020271785.1 Procambarus virginalis | reverse complement strand
GACCAACATAACCTCTCCGCTTAATTCAGGTATAATCACCGACAGTACTACAGACCATTACCCCACATTCTTAACATACCATTAACAAACCACCTCTAGAGTCAAGGGAGATAAGTTTTAGGCTGCACAATGAATCTGCTATAGGCAATTTATAACTGCTGCTGATAATGTCAACTGGGAATCAGAGTAGGTAACATATGGGACATCAACCTAGCAGTACAATCTTTCTTCAAAAAAACTCTAAGCCTTTATAACACCCACTGTCCTATGCTTACAAAACAAGTCACTACCAAAAGGCTTAACAATCCTGGCTTACAAAGGGAATACTTAAATCCATTAATAAAAAACATGACTTGAGAAGAAGTATAGGCTAGGAACCGTCTCTAAAGAATTCTCAAAAGAATTACTCTTTACTGCTATCTAAGATAATTAGACGAGCCAAAACTAAATACTACGAAGATAAATTTACCCAAATAAAGAGCAACATTAAAAAAACTTGGAGCACAATTTCACAAATCTTGGGATCAAAGAAGATTTTAAATACAAACCAACACTCCTGTCAAATAACGATGGTCAGCTTTCAGCATCTGATTCTGCTATTGAGTTCAATAGGTTCTTCTCTTCCATTGGGTCATCCCTTGCAAATGATATTCCTTCTTCCAGTACTGAGGTTAAGGACTACCTTACAGGTAACTATCCACAGTCTCTGTACCTAAAGCCTACTAATTCCACTGATGTCAATGAGATAATCCTTTCCCTTAAAACCAAGTCTAGTGCCCTTGAGGAGATTCCGACATTAATTTACAAAAAAGCCTCCAGATCCTTAGCCCCTGCAATTGCTTTGCTCTTCAACAAGTCACTTGAACTCCAAACCTTTCCAGATATTCTAAAAAAAGCGAGAGTAACCCCTGTCCACAAATGTGGTGATCCCACAGATGTTAACAACTACAGACCTATTTCAATCCTGCCTAACTTATCAAAAATTTTTGAAAAACTAATCTACAAGCAGCTCTACTCTTATCTAGCCAAGCACAATATACTTAGCTCTTGCCAATATGGCTTCAGACCTAAAAAAAGCACTAACGATGCACTGATTAGTATGATTAACTTAATTCATGCAGCTCTTGATAAAAATGAGTTCCCTGTTGGGTTATTTGTGGACCTGCGTAAGGCTTTTGACACTGTGAACCACCAAAACCTTCTTCTTAAATTACATCATTATGGAGTCAGAGGACTCTCCCTGCAATACCTCAAATCTTACCTTACTGATAGACTCCAGTATGTCTCTGTGAACAATTCAATTTCTCCTACCCTACCCATCAACATTGGTGTTCCTCAGGGCAGTATACTTGGCCCTCTCCTCTTTCTCATCTACATTAATGACCTTCCAAATGCCTCCCAACACCTTAGACCAATTCTATTTGCTGACGACACAACCTTCATTTACTCCAGTCCTGACCCCCTTGCTCTAAATGCCACAGTAAATACCGAGCTTAATAAAGTCCATCTTTGGCTAACTGCCAACAAACTCACCCTTAACATTGACAAAACTTTCTATATTCTGTTTGGCAATAAATCCTCTAACCAAATAAATCTCAAGATTAACAATACCCAAATTTGTAACAAATTAGATGGCAAATTCCTTGGCGTTCTCATTGATCACAAGCTTAATTTCCAGGGACACATTCTAAATATATCAAAAAAGTTTCAAAAACTGTTGGCATTCTTTCCAAGATCAGATATTATGTACCCCGCCCTGCCCTGGTGACTCTCTATTACTCCCTCATCTATCCATATCTCAACTATGGTATTTGTGCTTGGGGTTCTACTACCCAAAATCATTTACGTCCTCTAATTACTCAACACAAAGCTGCTATTAGGACAATATCCAACTCTGGCCCCAGACATCACTCGGTACCCCTACTCAAATCTCTCAATATGTTAGATATTAAGTCACTGCACATTCTCTCATGTGTATTATACATATATAAAACGCTGAACTGTAATGCCAATCCTGACCTCAAAAGCTTCATTGAAAGCTGTAACAGAACCCATGAGCACCACACCAGAAATAAATACAGTTTTGATATTCCAAGAGTACGACTTAACCAAACTAGAAATGCTCTACAAATCAAGGGACCCAGAATGTGGAATGACCTTCCCAACCATGTTAAAGACTGTACCTCTCTCAACCAGTTTAAGATTAAAACTAAACACTACCTGTTAAACTCCCTGTAACCTACCTTACCCCTCTATTGTCAACCCATGTCTTATTTTTTTTTTTTTTTTTTTTTTTTTTTTTCTTATTCAACGCTGTTTGTCTACATATTGTATTTGTGCTGCTTTTCAGTCATGTTCCCCCCCTTTTTTTTTGTACCTTTATTTGTATCTGTTCTCAAAACATTTTATTCTTTTTGTTCAATTAGCATTAAGTTTTAGATATTAATGTTTTCTTGCCCGAAACGCATTGCGTAATAGTGGCTTTAGGCATTGTATGTACTAGCTCTATCTATAAATCGATCAACTTATGTAAAATCTCTCTATGTATGTACCTTTCCTGAATAAACATATTTATTTATATTTATATTTATATTTTCATTTTGAATGCTTCCAAGCCTTTTCATATCGCTTTGGGAGTAGGTGCACAGAACTGGTGCGGCATAGTCTTTGACGGAGCGCACATAGGCTGTGTACATCATTTTAAGCACGGCAATAGAGGCTCCATGTCCATTTCAGGTCATAGCTTTCAGTGCCCTGAGTCGACTTTTGCATGTTCCTATGAGTTGATTGAGGTCCTCTTTCTTCCCCTTGTTAGAGCCGACAGTGACGCCAAGGTACCGATAGTGGTCAACCCATTCAACTGTTACACCATTAATTTGCAGTTCTTCATTTGCTCTCCACTTGTGATGAGAGTATGCCTTCGTCTTGTTTGTGGAGAGAGTGAAACCGAGTTCAATACATTTCCTTCCAAGGAGTTCAATGGACTGTTCAATTTTTCCCAAGGTGGGAGCTTGTATTAGGACATCATCTGCATATCCCACTTGTTGTGTTCCTTCCGGAAAATCAATATTTGCAATGGCGTTCATAAGTACATTGAATAGTGTAGGGCTTAAGACTCCGCCTTGGGGGGTCCCGAGTTCCATATTCATTGTTCTGGAGACTGCTCCATTGAAGCAAACCTTGGCTTTCCTTCCTGTGAGGTAGTCTTCAACCCATTTCATGAGTCTCCCCTTGACACCCATGCATGCAAGCTCGTCCAGGATCGCAATCCCCTGTGCTTTGTCGAAGGCTCCTTTGATGTCAACAAATTCAGAGTACCTAGCCGTGTCATTAGCCAAGTAATTAACTATACAATTTGCTGTGCTCCGTCCTTTAACAAATCATTGACCCCCTCCCCTAACCTGCCTATTTTGTGCAACAGTCGGTTTAGGATGATCCTTTCAAGCATCTTGCAAGTGCATGACACGAGACTGATAGGTCTGTAATTACCAGGGTCATTGGGCTTCGGTATTGGAACAATTATTGCGTGTTTCCATTGTGTGGGCAACACTGCACTTAGGAATGACTTGTTAAACAGGTAGAGTAGTGGATTCCCAGACACTTCACACAGTGCATTGAGTATGTCGTAGGTGACGCCATCTTCACCAGGTGCTGTACTTTTACCCTTTTTCATAGCGCCCCTTACTTCTTAGGCTGTGATTGGGTCCCCATATTCATCATCACTAGACAGTGCTCTTGTTATCCTAATTCTTCTGTCATCATGTCGCAGGAGCTGTTCCCTGCTGATTTCTGCAGGGAGGGAGGAGGAGGATGCTGCATCACTCCACTTGTGAATTAGTTCTTCAGCCTTACCCTGGGGGTCTTTGTGAGCCGCAGGCCGGGCTCTGCCCCCTTAGCTATCTGAATTTTTGCCCACACTTGTCTTGTAGATGTTTCCCGTCCAATAGAGCTAGTGAACTCAAGCCATTGTCTTTCCCGCTCTTTAATCTTCTCTTCCCTGGCTACTTGACACAGTTTTAAACAACTCTTGGTTACTTTCAGTGGGATGTCTCCGGTACTCTCTACTCATGTCTCGTACATTTGCGTTAAGCATCTTTATGTAATCGTTCTCATACCATTTTATTTTCTTCCTCTGAGGGTTACTTCGCCCAGGCGTACGGCACGGAACTCTGAGACAGCTCTCAATTTGGTGATTAATGCCAGACACCCACACTTTGGTGCCAACTGTCATCAGCCCAATGTCAATGGACGGAAACTGTCACTCTTTGTCAGGGGAAGTGAAAACCTTAGAGTCCTGGGTGATGAACAGCCAACTCACCTCAGAGAAGGAAGACACAGGACACGGATGCCAGTACACACATTGTGCACAGTTTATGTAGTGACCAATGGGCACTAATTACAACCGTCGACATGAGCAAGAGAAGGAAAGAGACAAAAGGAAAAGATTATCACTCGGACCAGATATGAGGCCGCACTTCATAAACAGGATGAGTGACTGGTTCACGGAATACCAAATCCCAGAAGACATTGATACATTTGTTGATGACCTTAAGGAGGCGTAATCCGGCTGCAACCCATCCTCCGAATTAACAGTACGATTTAATACTAAGTATAATAAATATATTTTCTTACCGTCATAAACAGTGTATAATTAATTGTACTTATAGGGCTGTTACATTTACCCAAGTTTTAAATTTCAATTTGCTATACACAAGTTTTAAATATCAAGAATTTATTTTTCAGGTTTATTAAACAATATAGATCTTATACAAAACTTTAAAATATCTTGAGTTACTTTACAATTTATTGATATATTTAGTTTTGTTTTATTAGTTTTATAAAACTGTAATATCAATATAGCTATAGGTTAAGTACTAATTGTAATTAAGAAGCAATAAAATTATTATCTTCAAAAACTAAGACGGTTCGGTGAGGTTGTGGTTTTTCCATTCAGTTTTCAGGTAAACTCAAATATTCACAATATATTTGACTACGATTTAATACTAAGTGAAAATAAGTACAATTCCTAACTGCTATGAATAGTACGTAATTGCACTTATTTGTCTCCTTATATTTACCTCCCCATTTTTGGAGGACGGGCTGCCGGGTCACGCAGGAGGTAAGGTGTAATGGCTTCCTGCACCTCATGAAGCAGGATGCTGGAAGCCGAAAACCTCCGGAAGGACGGGACCAACGGACCCGAAGGAACACGGAACCGAACCCGGAAGGCTGACATCGAATACTACTCATATGCGGAGGGGGGAGGGAAGGGGGGAGGGGGAAAGGAAAACCCCACTACGTGTATAACGTACGTTTAAGCTACGTTGTTGGGTTGATTAGATACACAGTGTTTAGTGAGTTTCATATTTATTTAGTAGTCCTGGATACAGCAGTGTCGTAGACGTTAAGACGAAGCCTGGAGCAGAGCAGAGAGCTGAGTGAGGCCGGAGTCGTGGAGTTCTATGCGGGAGAGCGTGGCGGCTCGATTGGGAATTGCGAGTGTCTGAACTCGGGGAGCGAGAGCGTTGTAGCTGGATGCGGTCGTAGTCTGCTGTCTGCTCTGTGTCGAAGCTGTAGTGTCTTGGGTCGACTAGAACTGCCCAAGCCGAGTACTACATTCTTGACTGGAGATTGTACTGTTTTCTAGTCATCAAATCGTTGCTTATATGGTGATTACACCTCAGCTCCCTCCAACAAGGTGAGAAGAGTATTACCTGTAATTGGGGAAAGGATTGTAGCTTGTGATTAGTAATGCATTAAGATAATGAGATAATGGAGCGAGTATAAGGATTACTCGCTACAGGACTCCCCCTGCCAGGGAATGGAAGTAAACAATATAACAAAATAATACGTGGTCGTTGTGGAACATGTAGTCCGGTACCAAAAGATGCAGGCAGCGTGTGGACAAGCTCGATGTAGCAGGAGAGAAGAATGTGCATGATTGTTGCGTCCTTGGGTCGCTGGTGGAGCACTTAGATCCGGGGCGGATGGGCTCGGGCACCAGGACAATAGGAGGTAATGTAGGCACGTAGGTAGGACAACGAGGGAATCACTGCTAGAGCTGAATTGTCCTGGAGGCGACGAAGAGTCGGAAACGCAAGCTGTAAGTCCTGTACTGCGCAAGGTACTTGAGTCGGCAGAGTATCAGGATGCAGTGAACGTGTAGATGAATCTGACGAAAGAGCAGCTTTCGTGGGCGTCCCTGTAGGACAAGCAGAGCCCAGGCAGCGACGGAGAGTCGGCAGGACAGGCTGTAGATCCCACATGATGTAGTGGCTGATGAAACTGTCAGATGAGTAAGTAACACTCGCTGTGCAGCAAGCTGTAGTTGATGAAAATGCCGAGACGATCGCGGTGAAAATCATAGCTGTGGCGAGGGTGTTGGCAGCGTTCCGTGACAGGTGGCACGAGGTGGTCCACAGGAAGCAACAGCAGGAGTGAAGGTCCAGTGAGAATCCATGTTGTAGTCCATCGTGGCTGGGTATCGTCGAAACTCTCCGGGGTCACCAATGTAACGTACGTTTATGTTACGTTGTTGGGTTGATTAGATACACAGTGTTTAGTGAGTTTCATATTTATTTAGTAGTCCTGGATACAGCAGTGTCGTAGACGTTGAGACGAAGCCTGGAGCAGAGCAGAGAGCTGAGTGAGGCCGGAGTCGTGGAGCTCTATGTGGGAGAGCGTGGCGGCTCGATTGGGAATTGCGAGTGTCTGAACTCGGGGAGCGAGAGCGTTGTAGCTGGATGCGGTCGTAGTCTGCTGTCTGCTCTGTGTCGAAGCTGTAGTGTCTTGGGTCGACTAGAACTGCCTAAGCCGAGTACTACATTCTTGACTGGAGATTGTACTGGTTTGCTGTTCTCACATCGTTGGGTTATATGGTGATTTTACCTCAGCTCCCTCCAACAAGGTGAGAAGAGTATTACCTGTAATTGGGGAAAGGATTGTAGCTTGTGTGATTAGTAATGCATTAAGATAATGAGATAATGGAGCGAGTATAAGGATTACTCGCTACACATGTAACAGCAAGCCCGGTTCAGAGGGTACAAAAACCCAAGCGGGGTCCAACGGAGCCCAAGGCCTCCAAGTCAACCCCAGCCCCACCCCCGGAACCTCCACATCAGGACCCAGGGCTGAGCCATCCCCCAAAGCCCTGGCCTCAAAAGGAAAGGCCAGAGCAGTCGGAAAAGCAGGAAGGGAGAGGGCCCACTGGTCAGACCCAGATACTTCAGAAGGAGGAACCGGCTCGAATGCCTCCGTCGCCATCTCGGAAGGGGTATCCCCCGAGACCGCCCGAGTCTCCAATCCAACTTAACCCTGCCCCTACTCTGAAACCCTCAGATGCTTCAGAGCCGGAAGCAGGGGGGGGGGGGGAAGGGAAGGGGAGGACCAGATCGAACCACAGCAGGGCAAGGACTAGTGGGCGCGGACTGAACCAAAGTCGAGATGACTACCACTCCCCAAGTCCAGGTCCCTATAACCAAAATAGAACAGCCTCGAGGCTTCCGGGTCAGCAACCAACCTAGTGCGCTGCAGCAATCTAAAACGAGCATGTAATGCCTGCGCTGCCTGATCCCAGGGAGTTCAGGCAGGAGGCCTGGTTGAGGACCAGGCCGCGGGGACACTAAGCCTCGAAATCATCTCAAGAAGAAGAAACCCAAACAGTGTCATCAGTGGACTGGGTGAGCTAAGTCACAAACAAACAACAAAACTTGCAGGACTCCAGGTCGAAAATAGCAGCATGACGACAAAATAGCAGCAGGCAGCATGACGGAGGCATAAACGGTGAAGGTCACCCGGAGACAAGGGGACCGAGCAACCCTCAAACTCGCACAAGGCGAGAGGGGACCCGGGGTCTCGCCCATTGGACCCACGTGCCCCCGTGGGATTTCCCAGGGCCCACGCTAAGGGAACCCAGGAAGGGTACTGGTAACCGGCGCCCAAAGTTACCAACAAAAATGGTAAAGCTGCCCCCCCCCCCGGGACGTGTACACTCACGAGGGCCTAACGGGGGACTACCAAGATACTATCGGGTGAGACCCAAACCAAGGGCAGAACCCCCACACAGGCATGAAAAATAAAATAAATGAAAACCCCGCAAGAGGATGGTGTACTCAGGCGGAACAGAGCCGGCCGTTATGAGAGGTGACAACTAGCTGCACAGTACCCTGTGCCCCAACCTGTGATGAATACTACGCACTACCCAGAGGCAAACTGGGATGAATGAAATGACCCAGCTGACTCCAAGGGCGGTCATTTGCCAAGCAGCAAAAGATCTTGCAGAGGTAGCCCTCAAGGTGACTTGTGGAAGATGGCCCAATGCCCCAGGGCAGTACTTACAAGGCACCTAGGGAAAGTGACCCTAGGCACATGCAGCCCGAGTACTTGTGAATATACTCCTGGCTCGCCCACCGTCGAAGAGACGGCACCACACTACAAGGCACTGAACTGGAAAGTCTGGAGCCAGAGGCACAGGACCTTGCTAATTTCACATCAGTCACAGAACTGCAGGGTGAATAGTCGGCACGGGAGTCAGGGGCTTCCCCTTCCCCCTCCCGGGGAAGGGAGTAGGTTGAGCAGACACGCGGCGTGGTGACGTCATGCTGGTTTGCTCGTTTTCATTTGGGGAGTTCTGTCCACTAGTTTGGTTTCAGTAGCAATATTTTAACCAGAACAGGGGTTTGTTTTGGGGTATTTACCTTTCAGGGTGCCTGAGCCGGTCGATGGCAGACATAGAATGCTTCCAACCACACGGTGGGTTTCTATAAGCCAGTGCTCCTCGTGCCTCTCCGAGGGGGACCAGGTTCTGGCTCGTGGTCCCCGGTAGGCCTAGAACTCCATGCACATTGACTGATGCCAGGTTAATATACATTCATATCAGCCCGGATAACTCCGGGGAGCCGACGGGGCTCAACTCCCCCCCCCCCCGGAAAAATATGTTAATATGTGCACATGACCGATCTATATTGCTGCAAAAAGAAAATAAACACAATTCTCATAGTTTTCCAGCAGGTAATTTGCAAAGACTGTGACAATACTCACGTGGAGAGCAATTATCGCCTAGACTGATGGTAGTTGACCGCGAGGTGTCCTTTTCATGGTACCAATGTTTTGGTTGGACCCTTGGTAAGCTATAACCACACTGTGCTCTATGTCAAAAATTAAGTAATTTTTGGGGTTGACCCTGAGCAGCCGTGGAGTGCGGACGTGTCCCTCCGTGACTGCTAGGGTAGTTAGCCGTTTGGTCGCCAGGTGGCGGGGCGTAGCTGCCCCCCCCCCCCCAGTGTTGTTGCCTGGTTGGCTGAGTGCAGACGTGGCAGGTGTTGGACTTACCATGGGTGTCCCCTTCCAGCGATTAAGCGCGTGAACTCCGTGGGCCTGGAGTTCTCTGGGCGTGCTGGTTATCCGGAGTAGCAGTGTTCTGTGCGACTTGCTTCATGTCCCTGTGCTGGACGTCGACGGAATTGAGCTGGTGACTGCTCATCGTGGTTGTCATCAAGCTGGCGACGGAGGAGGTTACCGTGATTTCCTCAGTCGGTACGAGGGACGCTCGTTGTCGTTGCCGGGGGTGCCGGCTCCGTCTCAATATCAGACCGGAGTGGTGCGCTGACCTATGTCAGTGTGCATGGGGCGCCCCTGGAGTTTCCCCGAGGAGCTCTGCGGCGTTACTTCCAGCGCTTTGGGCCAGTCATCAGTGTGAGGGTCAACACGATATCCTCTGGGAGATATGCCGGGAGGCGGACGAACATTCGCACCTTGGGGATGCGCCTGCGGTCGGATATTCCATCTTCGGTCCGGCTTCTGGGGTGCTACATACGGGTGTACTATGCCCGACAGCCTCGGACTGTTTCCGGTGTGGCTTGATGGGGCATCAGGCTGCCGGGTGCGAGGCGGCTCCGGTTGCCCTGTCAACCTCTTTAGGGAAGAAGATTTCCCTCCGCTTCCCCTGGACGAGGACTCCGGGATGCGGAGACCGTCCAGCTCGTTGTTGCGGCTCCCCCGTCGTCCCCTGACGTTTCCCCGGATGTCGCCGGCCGTCCTCAGGCTGTTGCGAGGCTCTCGGTGGATCCTCCTGCTCTGTCTCCTGTCTGCTGCTCCGGTGGGCCTGTATGCTGCGCCCTCCTCACCGCCTGTTCACCTGTCTTCAGATGCTGCGCCTGGCCCTGCCTCATCGCCGCGGATCCCGGCTGTGCTGGGTGCTGAAGTGGCTGTGGGGTCCCCGGTTGTGTGTGGTTCCGGTTCCCCCTGCGTTGAGGCTGCTGCAGTCATGAGACGGGCGTTGGTACGCGCGGCTTGTGATGCCCGTGGGTCTGGGTCAGCTTCAGGCTCTGAGGATGTGCGCCCGGTGCCCAAGCGGTCCAGGCGGTCGTCTACTGCATGGGCTGATGTGGAGGATTTTGACGCTGATGGGTTCTCGGGAGTTGAGGTGGTGGACGCTGACGTCCATGTACCTGCTGATGCCAAGGATTGTGTGTATGATTCACCTCCTGTGTCTTCTGTCGGCGGTTCCCCGCAGTGGGGGGTGGTTTGCTCCTCCGGATGTTGGTGAGGGGGTGCGGGTGCAGGCCGGACCCTAGTGTTGGTACTCAAGAAGGATGTTCGGCGAGAGGAGCCCCTGCAGGTGTCCCGTCCGGTGGTTGCTGCGAAGCCCTGTGGGGCTGCCGAGGTTTCACAAGTGCGCTGCCCGTTGCCCGCGCCTGTAAGGGGAAGCCCGTCCCGTTCATCTTGGCCAACGTGTGGCGTATGATTCGAAGACCAACCCTATAAATATTAGCTTTATAGGCGAGTGATGCCTATTCCGTGGTGCCCCACGACTGTCTGGTTCCAGAGGACAAGATTTTTGTTGAAGGTGTGCCGATTTCGATGCCCGATCCTCGGACGACCCTTCGTCCCCCTATTATGGACGAAATCCTGGTGATGTGGGAGGCGTATTGTACTCTTTTCCCGGCTGCAGAGTGGCCGGAAAGTATGCGCAGTCCTGATAGTCCGTGTGCTTGCTGTGTGTATCGAGTGTGTCTTGGACTTGGTCTGTTTCTGTGATGTTTCTTGTGCGCCCTTCAGGCCGATGTCGTCTTTGTTTTCTAAATGTCCCTGTTTCTTGTAATTTAGGCTATACATTTT
>WNGS01000990.1:45619-68165 GCA_020271785.1 Procambarus virginalis | reverse complement strand
CTGGGCTGGGGTCACATACCATGTCCCACTGGGCTAGGGTCACTTACCAGGTCATACTGAGCTGGGGTCACATACCAGGTCACACTGGGCTGGGGTCACATACCAGGTCACACTGGGCTGGGGTCACATGCCAGGTCACACTGGGCTGGGGCACATACCAGGTCACACTGGGCTGGGTCACATACCAGGTCATACTGGGCTGGGGTCTTATACCAGGTCACACTGTGCTGGGACACATACCAGGTCACACTGGGCTGGGATCACATACCAGGTCACACTGGGATGGGGTCACATACCAGGTCACACTGGGCTAGGGACACATACCAGGCACACTGGGCTAGGGTCACACCAGGTCACACTGGGCTGGGGTCACATAGGTCACACTGGGTTTGGTCACATAGTAGGTCACACTGGCTGGGGTCACATACCAGTCACACTGGGTTGCTCACATAGTAGGTCACACTGGGCTGGGCCACATACCAGGTCACACTGGGCCGGGGTCACATACCATGTAACACTGGGCTGGGGTCCACACCAGGTCACACTGGGCTGGGGTCACATACCATGTAACACTGGGCTGGGGTCACATATCAGGTCACAATGGGCTGGGGTCACATACCAGGTAACACTGGGCTGGGGTCACATACCAGGTAACACTGGGCTGGGTCATGTACGAGGTCACACTGGGCTGGGGTCATGTACAAGGTCACACTGGACTGGGGTCATGTACGAGGTCACACTGGGCTGGGGTCACATACCAGGTCACACTGGGCTGGGGTCATGTACCAGGTGAGTATGGGGTCACACCATGCTGGGGTCATAAAGTTACACTATCAAGGCAAATGCTTCAACACTGACCTCTTATTCAGTTGAATCTATCAGATGTCAATACTGTACATGCCTACATTACTGTAGAGAATGGGAAGGGGGTGGAGTCAAATTATATCATAATTTTATTCATAAAAAATATACTTCTGGAATGTTACATTGGAATTTTGGGCTGGTGGGTGGTGTAGGGATACATAAGGTGGCCACTGGTGGTAATGGATAAGAGGAGTACGAAGTTACTTGTACATCATTAGGGAGGACTCGGTTGGTAGTTCCTGGCTTCTATCATTTGCTGGATGGTTTTCTCCCTTTAAAAAATGGGAGAGTAATAGGTTGGCTGCCACGCAACCCACATCAATGGCTGTCCTTGTTTTTGCATTGTCATTATGCTTGTCTTATAAAGAAATAAAATACTGCATGTCCCTTCTGCAAGGACACACCGTTTGGATTGAATAATGTTTGTAACTGAAGTAGTTGAGCAGTGCCTGATCTTGCAGCACTGATATCCAATTGACTAGATTTGATTGCAAAGAATGAGAAGCAGTTTGTTTCTGCTAAGATAGATCGCTCTATTGCTTAAGCGCCTTCAGAGTTTTGTGGGCATCTGGTCCTTTGTCAATTTTGTCATTCAGAACTTTCAGATGTTGATTATAGATGATAATTTTGCATATACTGTTTAGTTATTATGTAGAAGGTGCTTTGTGTATGCCAAATGAGTTCAATTATTTAAAATCTTTGGGATAGTATTAAGGATAGGTCAGGGGTTAGCAATTACTTGAGTGGCTCCATTCAGCTCATCCTCCTAAGGTTTCCTCAAGGTAAAAAAAAAACGGTAAATTTAAAGTATCCCCTCCTAACCTACCAGAGGACCCAAAACAGAAAATGGGACAGTACTGTATGTCACTTTTGCAAGTCACTTCCATTTGCTAGTACACTGTACAGTATAAAAATTTTGGCCTTATGTAACGCATATGTTTGAAAAGCGACGTTTTTTGTAGGAGGGGGGAGGGGGGCAGGCTGCTCCATTTGGTATCTTAGAAGATATCCGAGGTCCAAGAATTTTTGTAACCTCCAGTATCTGATCGTTCGTGGCCTTGGGGTCTCCTGTATCAGTGGTCCCGACCCTAGTGATAGAATGACAGAATGTACCATTTACACAAATTAAAATGCTGTACAGTGCTCTGTACTTGTAAATCACTCAATAAATGTTTGCTTGTTTGGACAATGTTGTAGGCAGTTGAAGTCTAAGTATTAATCTTATAGGAAAATCCTATCCCATACATGGTTACTTTATGAAGAATTGCCTCTACACTCAGCTGACTTATGGAGGTTAACCCCAAACACAGACCTCATGGGTACAGTACAGCAATATATTACAGACATTATAACTTAAGCCATGCTAGGTTAGAACAGCTTGTAAGATCATTCAACCTGGAAGACTGGGAGGGTATAGTTTCTGATACTATACAATATGTCTTACATTAAATTGCTCCTGTGAGACATGCATGAGCCAAATCCATGTTAACTCCTTAAGAACCCAAATCCTTAAGAATATTTTATTTTATTTAGGATGTGATTTTTTAGAATACAGAGATGAGGGAATGTCTCGGAAGAACAAACCTCAAATGCAGACTGCAGACACATAGTGCAGATAGGCCTAAGTAGCCATGGAGCAGAGTAATCACCTTGGCAAACCAAGCACACCTTTAGCAAAAATGCAGAGCCCCAACATGCACAAGGAGCAAGGTTATGAGTAATTGCAACATAAGCACACATCTAACTGGCCTGCAGAGACTGTAGGGATCACATCCCTCTTTATTATTTCCCGATATCGGGCAGCCGGGGCACATCCGATCCCTCGATCGTCGTCCCCCTCAACCAACAACAATACTAGTACATGTATCTGGACTGGGTATGGGAGTACAGAGGAACCTTGGGTGATGAGCAGCTCCATCTACGAGCAAGACACTTGCAAAAAATTTGTCTCGAATTGACGAGCTTCCACTCGCTTAACGAGAAAACCATGTGGTGCTTCCTAGCGCTCCCGCTGGTTCTCGCTAAATTCTTGAACGCCTCCAACGATGCAAATCAATGAAATTTTTTTAAAAGATGCTAATGATGCTGGGATGTAAAAGGGCGACTGCTGTAATGTTGCAAAGCAATGATTTTTTTTAATAAAAAAATTCAAACAAATTTAAGAAAGAAGAAATGTCAAAAGGTTTGTTCAGTTAATATCAGGTAGGCTTCTAAACTTTCTAAAAAATAATACAAAAATAAAAAAATTAAAAAATAAATTGAAAAAAATTGAAAAAAAACAAGAAAAAAATTTCACAAAGGTTCATTCAATGCATGTCAGGTAGGCTGCTCCATTTTCTATAAACAAAAATTTACAAATAACAAAAGTTGAAAAAAATGTGAAAAAAAAGTCACAAAGGTTTGTTCAGTGTATGTCAGGTAAGCTGCTCCATTTTCCATGAAAAAATAAAACAAATCGAATATCATATTGATGTTTTTCGGTGGTGGAAGGGATTAATTGTAATTCCTTTATTTTAAATATGGGAAATTTGTTTCGCGAGCGTTTCACATGATGAGCTCCGTGCCAGAACGGATTAAATTTATTAACTGGAGCACCACTGTACTTGACAAATTGACAGACAGGAATAAAAATGTCATAGACAAAGAGGATATGTCAGGCTGGAGTGAAGTGGAAACTGGTGTTTTACAGAGCCCTGTCCTAGGATCATTGCTGTTTGTTTTTAATTTATGTAATGGCCTCACAGAGGAAGTGAGCTCGTACATGTCCAGGTCTGCAAATGATGCAAAGTTAATGAGTAAGAACTATAGGGTGCTATCCTGCTGCAAGAAGACCTTGCCAAACTTTAGGAGTGGTTAGATAAATGGCTGCTGGAATTCAATCCAAATAAGTGTAATGAAATTTGATGAGGGAGATACGAGACTATATTTAACTACACCATAAGGGAAAGGCAATTATAAAGAATATGAGAAAAAGACTTTGTAACAGACATGATCCCAACACTAACACCAGAAGCTTATGTGAACAGGATAATACAAGCAACATTATGGAAAGTAAGCAAACATAAGAATGTCATTTAAGAATCTAAACAAGGAAGCTCTTAAGTCCATACACAGTCTATATGAGACCATTACTTGAGTCTGCAACACCAGCAGTGAACCCCCATGCCTTGTGATGCATAAACAGAAACTTGAGAACGTTCAGAGATTTACAAGATTAAAACCAGAATTGAGAAAAAAAGCTTGAGTTATGAGGACAGGTTGAGAGAACGTACCCTCATAACCTTAGAGAGAAGAAACAGAAGGGATATGCTCACTACATACAAGA
This sequence comes from Procambarus virginalis, assembly GCA_020271785.1. Classification (NCBI taxonomy): domain Eukaryota; kingdom Metazoa; phylum Arthropoda; class Malacostraca; order Decapoda; family Cambaridae; genus Procambarus; species Procambarus virginalis. The sequence continues at coordinate 63,976 of WNGS01000990.1, read as the reverse complement.
TCCTGAGGAGAATAGATGAAGTGGACAAAGCAAGCCTATTTAAATTAAAAAGAGAGAGATAGAAGAAGGGGAACATCAGTGGAAGTTGGACATGCAACAGAGTCTAAGAGATGTAAGGAAATTCATATCTCCTATACAGGTAGTTAGCTAGTAGAATGTATTGAAGAATGAGGTTCTTGAAGCCAATTCCATCCACACCTTTAAGATAAAATATGATGAAACTGTCAACATTGAGAGAGGTAATTAGCATGTCAGGTATAAAGAGGTAGGAGGTGGGGCATAATGAGCAGGATGTCACTCTGCCTCTATACAGTCAGTGACAGTAAGCACTCCTCTTAACAGGTCTCACTACCTGTAAGCCAGGTGATCCATGATGAGTAGACTCATAGCGGAGAAAACTCAAACCCCTCTAAGCAGGTATCTGTGATGGGGCATAATACAATGCTAACTGACTACCAAGAAAGAAAATACCCTGAGCCACACTCCAAGTCAAATACAAAGCTAGGATATAAGCGACACGGATGATGTAAACTGCAATCATGAAGGATTTCCTGGATTGGCACCTTCTTTTGATAATTGCATACAAATCATGAGAGAGAGAAAGGAAGCAACAAAGTTCCAAGGATAGATAACACCACTTAGCTTAAACATGAACAAGAAGATAGACCTTGTCAGAGGTTACGTGCCTCTATGTTACAACCAGGAGAGTGAGAGAGCTGGCTCGCTGAGGTGCCACCTGGTGGCAGTCAGGCACACCTCAATCAAGGCGTTTCCCTTGCTATAATGATCATTTGCCTTGTTATTTCTGGGCTCTTCTTTTTTCAAGCAATTACATATTGTTAATCTTTTTGGTGTTTTTTTCTTGATTTGGGTTGATTACTGATTCCCCAGTTCCCCTTGCCTCAGAGAACCAGATGCTGGTCCTAGAACAACAGACAGGGACCTTCCAGAAAAAATTCTGCGCCATTTTTAACTACATCCACGGTCGAGACCCATATAGCTAACATGAATAGTAAAGGTAAGGTGCTCCAGTGAACAAGAGAATATCTAAGCAACAGAAAAAAGCGAGTAACTGTGAGGGGGGAGACATCAGAGTGGCGAGATGTTGCCATAGGGCTGTGTGTTTTACACAGGGCTCTGTACTTGGATCCATTCTGTTTCTGATATATGTAAATGATCTTTCAGAGGGTATAGACTCATTCCTCTCAATGTTTGCTGATGATGCAAAAATTCTGAAAAAGAATCAAGACAGATGAAGATAGACAGAGACTACAGGACAACCTGGACAAACTGGAGGAATGGTCTAGAAAATGTCTGCTAAAGTTTAACTCAAGAAAGTTTAAAGTAATGAAATTAGGCAATGGGAGCAGAATGCTGAACACAAGGTACCATCTGGGAGGTGAAATCCTGAAAGAGTCAAATAGAGAGAGAAAGATCTGGGGGGTTTGATATCACACTGAACATGTCCCCCAGAAGCCCACATCAGCATATCATCAGCGGCATATGCTAGATTGGCCAACATAAGAACTGCCTTCAGAAACTTGTGTAAGGAATCGTTCAGGACCTAGTATACCACTTATGTCAGACCAATCCTGGAGTATGCAGCTCCTTCCTGGAGTCCATACCTAGTTAAACACAAGACAAAGTTAGAGAAGATTCAGAGGTATGCAACCAGACTAGTCCCAGAACCGAGATGCATGAGCTACGAAGAAACCTGCTTTAAGGCTACAAGAGCTAAACTTCACATCCCTGGAAGACAAGAGTAAGGAGAGACATGATCACCACCTACAAAATTCTCAGAGAAATTGACTGGATGGACAAAGACAAATTATTTAGCATGGGTGGAACACGAAGAAGGGGACACAGGTGGAAATTGAGTACCCAAATGAGCCAAAGGGATGTTAGAAATAATTATTTTAATGTCAGAGTAGTTAAAAGATGGAATGCATTAGGCAGTGATGTGGTGGAGACTGACTCCATACACAATTTATAATGTTGATACCTGGTTACCTGGTTGATGGGGTTCTGGGAGTTCTTCTACTCCCCAAGCCCGGCCCGAGGCCAGGCTTGACTTGTGAGAGTTTGGTCCACCAGGCTGTTGCTTGGAGCGGCCCGCAGGCCCACATACCCACCACAGCCCGGTTGGTCCGGTACTCCTTGGAGGAATAAATCTAGTTTCCTCTTGAAGATGTCCACGGTTGTTCCGGCAATATTTCTTATGCTTGCTGGAAGGACGTTGAACAACCGCGGACCTCTGATGTTTATACAGTGTTCTCTGATTGTGCCTATGGCACCTCTGCTCTTCACTGGTTCTATTCTACATTTTCTTCCATATCGTTCACTCCAGTACGTCGTTATTTTACTGTGCAGATTTGGTACTTGGCCCTCCAGTATCTTCCAGGTGTATATTATTTGATATCTCTCTCGTCTTCTTTCTAGTGAGTACATTTGGAGAGCTTTGAGACGATCCCAATAATTTAGGTGCTTTACCTCGTCTATGCGTGCCGTATATGTTCTCTGTATTCCCTCTATTTCAGCAATCTCTCCTGCTCTGAAGGGGGAAGTGAGTACTGAGCAGTACTCAAGACGGGACAACACAAGTGACTTGAAGAGTACAACCATTGTGATGGGATCCCTGGATTTGAAAGTTCTCGTAATCCATCCTATCATTTTTCTGGCTGTCGCAATATTTGCTTGGTTATGCTCCTTAAACGTTAGGTCGTCAGACATTATTATTCCCAAATCCTTTACATGCTGTTTTCCTACTATGGGTACATTTGATTGTGTTTTGTACTCTGTATTATGTTTAAGGTCCTCATTTTTACCGTACCTGAGTACCTGGAATTTATCACTGTTAAACATCATGTTATTTTCTGATGCCCAGTCGAAAACTTTATTAATATCAGCTTGAAGTTTTTCAATGTCTTCAGCCGAGGTAATTTTCATACTGATTTTTGTGTCATCTGCAAAGGATGATACGAAGCTGTGACTTGTATTTTTGTCTATATCTGATATGAGAATAAGGAAAAGCAGCGGTGCAAGGACTGTACCCTGAGGTACAGAGCTTTTAACTGCACTTGGACTAGATTTTATATGGTTGACCGTTACTCGCTGAGTCCTGTTTGACAGAAAACTGAGTATCCAGCGTCCTACTTTACCGGTTATTCCCATTGACTTCATTTTGTGTGCTATCACGCCATGGTCACATTTATCGAAAGCCTTTGCGAAGTCCGTGTATATCACATCAGCATTCTGTTTTTCTTCTAATGCCTCAGTGACTTTGTCGTAGTGCTCAAGTAGCTGTGAGAGGCACGATCTTCCCGCTCGAAATCCATGTTGGCCTGGGTTGTGAAGGTCATTGGTCTCCATGAAATTCGTGACCTGACTCCTAATCACTCTCTCAAATACTTTTATGATGTGCGATGTTAGTGCAACTGGTCTATAATTCTTTGCCAATGCTTTGCTCCCTCCCTTGTGTAGAGGGGCTATGTCTGCTACTTTAAGTGCATCTGGTATCTCCCCCGTGTCCAAGCTCTTCCTCCACACTATACTGAGTGCCTGTGCTACCGGCACTTTGCATTTCTTTATAAATATTGAATTCCATGAGTCAGGACCTGGGGCCGAGTGCATGGGCATGTTTTCAATTTCTCTTTCAAAATTTAGTGCGCTCGTGTTGATATCAGTTATATTTACAGGGGTTTGAATATCCCGCATAAAGAAATTATCTGGATCTTCCACTTTCATGTTGTTTATTGGAGTGCTAAACATGTCCTCATACTGCTTTTTTAGGATTTCACTAATTTCTTTGTCATCCTCCGTGTATGAACCTTCACTTGTAAGAATAGGTCCAATACTGGCAGTGGTTTTTGCTTTTGATTTCGCATATGAGAAGAAATATTTTGGATTTTTCTTTATTTCCTGAATTGCTTTCTGTTCTAACTGCCTTTCTTCAGTTTCATATGAGTGTTTCAATTTCCGCTCGATTTCTTCAATCTCTCTATTTAAATTATTCCTTCTTTGATGGGAAATTCGTGTCTGCATAAGCAGTTCTGTTATTTTTTTTCCTGCGTTTATACTGTCGTCTGCGTTCTCAATGTATATATGATAGAGCCCAATAGGCTAGGGAACCTGTACACCAGTTGAGAGGCAGGACCATAGAGCCAGAGCTCAACCCCTCAAGCACAACTAGGTGTTGCCTTGTGTAGGGTTTACCCTCCCTTCACGTGCTAGAACTGTGCTCTCCTCCTACCCTGGTGGGTCCCTCTTTTCTTTTTTCTGTGGCAAGCTAAAGGCAGCCTTAGTTCAGCCAGAAAACATCAAAATAGATACAGTAGATCTTTTTTAATCCTTAACATAAATTAAAACCAGAAATATTATATAACAAACATTTTCAATATTTCATATTTCTTCATAACAGGATAGAAAAGGTTCATAAAAACAAGAATACACTGTGTTCAATGTAATACAGATAAAAAATATGATCTTAAGAAAGAACTGAAACTGGAATGGTGCAGAAATGTTGGCCAATCCTTCAGTGTTGAAGACCACAAGTATCACAACTGAAGGCCAAGCTACAACAATTAACACAAATAATGCCATTACTGATTGGTAAATAAAAGCAAACATTAGATAAATATCGCTTATATTGTTTTAACGAAGTGCAATTTATGAATTAAATACAGATACAGTATATGTAATATATATATAGATATATTTATATTTATATATATATAAACACTTTCCTCCAGTATAAAAGCATTTAAATAAAGAGATTAACAGTCTCTAACAAGTCTACTTGCATGTCCAACATAACAACTTCTCAAGCATAAAGTTGTTTACAAAAGACTTAACCCCCTGTTATCATAAATTATATTCAATTCCAAATCTTGAGAGCTAAAATGGCCTTTATAAGGTCGTCTGAATCTCCTTTTCCACCAGTGCTCGGTATTCATCGAAGCCACCTTCCATGCAGCCAACCTTCTTGTCTCCACAAACCCAGAGTTCGGTGCACACCATGCGGATGAGACGCTCGTCGTGAGACACCAACACTACGCCACCCTGTAATATAACAAATACATAATTACTTCCCAATTATTCTTCATTTTTTTTTTTTGCAAAATCCCAATTAATAGCCCCAATCCCATACTATATTAACAATAATATAAATACTATACAGTGAATTCTTTAATTACATGCGTAAAGATAACATGAAATTTACACAATGTTAATTTCTTTTAAGCTATTCAATTTGGGATTTAGGATTTGGGATTGGGTGGATATAAATAGGAGCTGCCTCGTATGGGCCAACAGGTCTTCTACTCAGTGAATGCAGTTATTCAAATGCAGTTACAGTGTACCTTCATTTTTATGTTCTTATGAAACTTCACACTGCCGCCGAGACGAGACACACAGGTTGGACGCCATCAATGAAGCCACCTGCTCACCATACAATTGGTGATAGACTCACATCAGAAAGACCAGATGCGAAGACTTGAGCAGAAGATCGAACCAGCTACGTAACGAACTGGCTCGATCTGCTGAAAGAGGCGGATCCAAGGGAAGACCCTTGGGTTCGGACACTGAGCAAACAGCCCCTGAAACCAAGGCTAGGCTGGCCACCAAGGGGCCAAGAGGACTGATTTCCCATGGTAAGTCTCCAAGCGAGCTAGGACCTGGAGCAACAGCGGAACCATGGGGAAGAGGTACAGGTGACCCCACCTCGACAAATCCTGCTGAAAAGCCTCGACTCCAACAGCCTCGCAGTCTGGGAAGAGCGCCATATATATCAGGAGACGCCGAGACCACGCCGACGTGAAGAGGTCCACCTCCAGGAGCCTGTACGTCGGGCAGAGCCAACTGAACGATTTGGTGTCGCCCGTCCATTCTGTGGACAGGGGAATGAACCTAGACAGGCCTTCCGCTAGGACGTTGGACACGCCCCGAACGTAAACGGCCAGAAGAGCCAAACCTCGAGAACTCAGCAGACGAGTCACCTGAAGCGACGAGCCCCAAAGAACCAAGGACCACATCAAACCCCCACGATTCAGACAATGAACCACTGGGAAGTAGGCCGAATGGAGCTGGATCATCGATCCGCGAATGACCCGAACCCTCCGAAGTGCCCGCCACACCGCTGCAAACTCCCGCACTGTGCTGGGGCCCGACTGAGGGACGGACCCCACCGCCCCTGGCCGGCCTGGAAAGCACTGGTCACAAAGCTCCAGCCAAGAGATTACATGTCTGTGAACACATTGAGCAAGGGCTCCGGTAGGCGCCAAGACACTGAACTCCGAAAAACCCAAAGAGGAAGCAGCTGACTTAAGGCGCCTGGAGACCAAACCCAGTGATTGCGAGACAAGCGGAAGCAATGTCCCTGAAGGAACATGAACAGCTGACAAAGCCAAACCCGACCCGGAGGGTAGACCATCATGGCAAAGTTCAGACTCCAGCACAAACTCTCAAGCAACTGACTCGTGACTCGGGAGCCTGCCAGAAATAGCGAAGGCGGGACCACAGTCGCAGCCGAAGGAAGAGACAAAAAAGTGGTCTGAGAGTCCCACACTATACCCAGCCAAGACCGAACCTGAGAGGGACCCAGATGGGAGTTCCTCCAATTCACCAGGAATTCGAACCAAGCGAGCTGAGAAAATAACTAAATCCCAGGCGAGCATACAAGCAGAATGGCTGGGAGCCCACACCAGCCAGTCGTTGAAGAAGGCCAGAACTCGTACCCCTAACAGATACAAATGGGTCACCATGACCGGGTAAGGTGTGTAAACATACGAGGTACCAGATTCAAACAAATGGAAGGCAACAAAAGCGGTAAAACTGACACCCCACAACAAAACCTAGCCAGGTCCTGAGCCTCGGATGAATCGGACATCTCCAATGATTCAGACATTGCCAGTACGCGTCCCAGATGTCCATGACATAATCCAAAAGAAGACAGATCTGGAACAGAGAAGTCATCTGAAACAAAAGGCAATAGACCCAGGGGTTCAGACAGGACAAGTCCAGAATGAAACGCAGGTCCGCGCAGTCCCCTTTCAGAACCAGAAACAGCCAGGAAACCCACCTGAGGAATAAGGTCATTTCACAACCACGCCCAAGCGAACCCATTCCAAGATGACCCGACAAAACGCAAGAGAAGATGCCTGCCCTGCCAGCCCCGAACCCCTGAAGCAAGAGGCGATGAAGCCAAACCCGACCCGCGGGTAGACATCATTGCAAAGTTCAGGCTCCAGCACAGACCCTCGAGCAACTGCCGTGTGACCTTGAAGCCCCCCCAGAACCAGCGCATGCGGGACCACAGCCGAAGGAGAGAATCCAGAGGAACTGACAGGAAGCGGTCCAAGAGTCCCACACAAGACCCAGCCAGGTCCAAACCTGGGAGGGAACCAGATGGGACTTCCTCTAGTTCACCAAGAACCCGAACCTGGCGGGCTGGGAAGAACCAAATCCCTGGCTAGTAGACAAGAGGACCGTCTGGGAGCCTAGACCAGCCAGTCGTCGACGTAGGCTTCCAACGATTGGACTTCAGGTTCCCAGCAACACCCGAACACCTAAAAGAAGCAGACGGGCCACCACGACCCCGGTAGGTGTGTTGAACACACGAGGTGCCAGGTTCAACCCAAACGGAAGACAACGAAAGCGGTAACCCTGGCACCCCACAACAAACCGACCAGTCCCTGAACCCCGGATGAATAGGGACGTACCAATAGGCGTACTGCAGGTCCAGGGACACCATCCAAGTGCCCGGCGCCAACAGGACCCGAACCTGGGACAGCATGGTCATCCGGAAGGAGAGGCAATGAACCCAGGGGTTAAATGAACAAATCCACAAGGGCCGTGACGGGGATTCAAACCCAGGGGTTCATTGCCCCTGTTTAGCTGGGACAAGTCCGGAATGAAACACAGGTTGCCAGTCTCATTTCGGGACTAAGAACAGACAGGAAACCCATCTGAGAGACGTTGTCTTTTCGACCACGCCCAAGCGAACCCACTCTAAGATGACCCGACAGAGCGCAGGGGAAGAGACCTGCCCTGCCAGCCCAGAACCCCCCGAAGGAAGTGGGGCAACCAAGCCACGCCGACCACCGAACAGGACCCGAAACGCCCACAAATCGTGGGATCAGGCATGAGCGAACAGTGCAGCCTCCCCACCATCGCCCCGTCAATGGGGCGAACTGCGAAAGGGCGGTGCCCCCTTACGAGAACCCGAGCCTCACACAGAGTGAACACCACGCCGACCAGACGAAGACGGTCTAAAGGCGGGGCCGGTCCCAAAACAGGCACCAGTGGCCTACCCAGACGAGCGGAATCCTGAGCCCTGGTACGACCCCTCCGGGAAGGCCCCACCTGGGGCCCTTGGAGAACCAACAAGTCGGACATAGGACGACAACTAGCCGAGGCAGCCTACAGATACTGCGCCACTGCCAAGTCAGCAAAGAACAGGAGACAAAAAGGCGAAGATATCCTAAGAGCCAGGCCCAGGCAGATTCCAAAGAGGAGGCAAGCACCTCCCGCCGGCACGCGAGCTGGGAAGCATAAAACAGGGAAACCGCATCCTGCAGGATTGGCACAAACAGCTTCAACAAGGCAGACGACAAGTGACACCGAGCCCAAGAACTGAACCCAGGAACATCCCTCAGCGTTCCCACATCCTCCACAAGCCAGTCGGAAGACAGCTCCAGGAGGGAAAGAAACACAAGGCCGAAACCAAGAGGCCACAAGCATGCAAGTCCTCAGCAACCTGTGCAGCCGAAAGGAATGGAACCTGCACATAGAGCTGCACAATGCCAACATCCTGAGGAAGGGCAGGGGAAAACAAGCACTCACTGAGGTGCTCAAACTCACCCTCAGGAAAACCTGAACCACCATCGAAGCCTCGCGCCATTCAAGCATACAGGAACGACAGAAGGTATGCCAAGCCTCCAAAGCAAACACAGGACAGTCCGCCAGCCAGGACGACTCCAGAACCTCGTAACAGACTCGGTAGAGGAACGGAGACCCAAACCTAAACGAAGACAGACCCATATCAGAGGCATACTCAAGGTCACGCAGAAGGTAAGCTGCAAGGGCTGCCCGCACTGCAGAAGGTTGGATGCAGGAAGCCGAAAACCTCTGGAAAGACAGAACCGACGCACCCGGGGGGGGGGGGGGGAGATGGAACTGGACCCGGGGAGGGGCAGACACCAAATCCAACTTGTAAGTACGCAGAGGGGGAGGGGGAGAAAACCCCACTCCTTATACCAGTGAGCCCCGCTCAGAGGACAGAAAAACCCAGGTGGGGTCCAGCGGGGCCCAAGGCCCGCCCCTAAGTCTGCCCCTCCCCCGCCCCAGGATCCTCCACCACAGGACCCGGGGCCAAGTCATCACCCAAAGCACCGGCCTCAAAAAGAAAAGGTCCGACGCAGCCGTGAAAGCTGGATGGAAGGGGCCCACTGGTCAGACCAAGAGGCTTCGGCAGGGAGATCAGACTCAAGTGCTTCTGTTGCCACACCGGAAGGGGCATCCCCTGAGACTGCCCGAGTCTCAAGACCATCCCCTGAGACTGCCCGAGTCTCAAGACCATCCCCTGAGACTGCCCGAGTCTCAAGACCATCCCCTGAGACTGCCCGAGTCTCAAGACCATCCCCTGAGACTGCCCGAGTCTCAAGACCATCCCCTGAGACTGCCTGAGTCTCAAGACCATCCCCTGAGACTGCCCGAGTCTCAAGACCATCCCCTGAGACTGCCCGAGTCTCAGGGCCATCCCCTGAGACTGCCCCTCAGACGTTTCGGGGCTGAAAGCAGGAGGGAGGGGGGGGGGGACCAGAACAAACCACAGCAGGGATAGGATAAGGGGGCACGGACGGAACCAAGGTCAAAACAACCATCACCCTCAAATCCGGGTCCCTATAAGCAAAACGGGGCAGCCTCGGGGCATCCGGGTGAGCAACCAACCTACCGCATTGCAACAATCTAAAGCGCACATGCAACTTGCTTGATACCTGCTTGATGGGGTTCTGGGAGTTCTTCTACTCCCCAAGCCCGGCCCGAGGCCAGACTTATGAGAGTTTGGTCCACTAGGCTGTTGCTTGGAGCAGCCTGCAGGCCCACATATCCACCACAGCCCGGTTGGTCCGGCACTCCTTGGAGGAAACAATCTAGTTTCCTCTTGAAGATGTCCACGGTTGTTCTGGCAATATTTCTTATGCTCACTGGGAGGACGTTGAACAACCACGGACCTCTGATGTTTATCCAATGTTCTCCGATTGTGCCTATGGCACCTCTGCTCTTCACTGATTCTATTCTGCATTTTCTTCCATATCATTCAATCCAGTATGTTGTTATTTTACTGTGCAGATTTGGGACCTGGCCCTCCAGTATATTCCATGTGTACTGATATTTGGTATCTCTCTCGTCTCCTTTCTAGTGAGTACATTTGGAGACTTTTGAGACGATCCCAAAATTTAGGTGCTTTATCACGTCTATGAGTGCCGTATATGTTCTCTGTATTCCCTCTATTTCAGCAATCTCTCCTGCTCTGAAGGGGGGAAGTGAGTACTGAGCAGGACTCAAGACGGGACAACACAAGTGACTTGAAGAGTACAACCACTGTGATGGGATCCCTGGATTTGAAAATACTCGTAATCCACCCTATTATTCTTTTTGGCTGACGCAATACTTGCTTGGTTATGCTCCCTAAACGTAAGGGTGTCGGACATCATTATTCCCAAATCCTTGACATGCTGTTTTCCTACTATGGGAAGATTCGATTGTGTTCTGTACCCTGTATTATGTTTCTGATCCTCATTTTTCAGATCCTCAAACCCTCAGAGTTTTGTATGTGGTTTCCGTTTTTATATTTTCATTTTTTCCGTAGCGCATGAGCTGAAATTTATCTTCGTTAAACACCATATTATTTTCTGTAGCCCATAGAAAGACCTGATCTACATCTGATTGGAGGTTTGCTGTGTCCTCTATGTTGCCTACTCTCATGAAGATCCTAGTGTCATCTGCAAAGGATGATACAGTGCTACAGATTGTGTCCTTGTCTATGTCCGATAAGAGAATGAGAAAAAGTACTGGAGCAAGCACAGTACCCTGGGGGACTGAGCTCTTCACGGTTGATGGGCTGGATTTTATTTTGTTGACTAATTACACATTGGGTTCTGTTAGTCAGGAAATTGTAGATCCATCTGCCTATTTTTCCGGTAATTCCTTTTGAACGCATTTTATGTGCAATAACACCATGGTCACATTTGTCAAAGGCTTTTGCGAAATCTGTGTAAATTACATCAGCATTTTGTATGTCTTCCATGGCATCTAATGCCATGTCATAGTGGTCCAGCAACTGTGACAGGCAAGAGCGCCCTGTTCTGAAACCATGTTGTCCGGGGTTATGGAGATGCTGTGATTCCATATATTTTGTGATCTTACTTCTTAGCACTCTCTCAAAGTGTTTTATAATGTGTGATGTTAGTGCTATCGGTCTGTAAACCTGCATGTGAAGCTGAACAAAGCCAGCATCCTGAGGAAGGGCAGGGGTGAACAAACACGTACTGAGGCACTCAAACTCGCCCCCAGGTAAACCTGTACAACCGTAAGGGCCTCTCGCCACTCAAGGGTGCGGGACCAACAGAACGAATGTGACGCCCCAAATGAAAAGATAGAACAGTCTGCCAACCAGGACGACTCCGGAACCTCTTAACGAACCCAGTAAGGAAAAGAAGAATCGAACTCGAAAGAGGCAGGATCCATTATCGAGGTATAATATGGGTCGCGCAGGAAGTAAGCCGCAATTGCCTCCCGCACCTCATGCGTGAGGTCGAAAACCTCTGGAAAGAAGAAATTGAATTACCCAGGGGTACCCGGAACTGAATAAGAGAAGGGGTCAAAGCCATATCAAACTCGTACAAGAAGAACAGATAAGAAAACCCCACCCCACCCCCTGCAACAACAAGCCCTGCTCGGAGGGTACCAAAACCCAGGCGGGGTCAAACGGGGCCCAAGCCTCTCAAGTTAACCCCTCCCCTGCCCCGGGAACCTTCACATCACGATCCAGCGCCAAGTCATCCTCCAAACCCCCTGCTTCAAAAGAAAAGGCAGAAGCTGCCAGAAAAGCTGAACTGAAGAGGGCCCACTGGTCAGACCCAGAAGCACTGGCCGGAGGAATGGGCTCAAATGCCTCTATAGTCACAACGGAAGGGGCATCTCCCAAAACTGCCCGAGTCTCACCACCAACTAAACCCTGCCGACTCCGAAACCCTCAGATGCTTCGGAGTTGGAAGCAGTGGGGAGGGGAGGAACAAGATGAACAACAGCCGGGGGAAGGACCAGGGGACGAGGACGAAACCAAAGTCAAAGCAACTGACACCCCCCAAGTTCGGGTCCCTATAACCAAAACGGGACAGTCTCGGGGCATCCAGGTGAGCAACCAACCTAGTACGCTGCAGCAACCTATAACGTGCATGCAACGCTGAAGTTGCCTGCACCCTAAGATCAATATCGGTGGACTAGGTGATCTGGAGAACAAGCAACACCACTCGCAGGACTCCGGGTCAAGGTGTCACCGACCCAACAGGCAGCATGACGGAGGCAAAACAGGTGATTGTCACCCTCAGACAAAGGGACAGAGCAACCTTAAAACTTGCACGAAACGAGACGAGACCCAGGGAATGCTTCCACTGGGGTTTTTGGGGACACTTCCAACCCCCCACTGAGCTCTAGCAGGGGTTTTCCAGGGCCCCTTAGATGCTCTGCTAAGGTAGCCCAGGTAAGGTACTGCTAACCCATGCCTCAAACTACCAAACAAACTGCTAAAAGTTGAAACCCCCCAAGACGTGTACACACACGGGGACCTAGTGAAGGACCACCAAGAATACAATATATATAAGTGGCAACAACAGCTAGGATAGACCCTCCACCAGGCAGGAAACAAAAGAAAAACCCTGTACGAGTACAATGTACCCAGGCGGAACAGTCGGCTGCTATTTCAAGTGAAAAACAGCTGCATAGTACCTTGAGCCCCCTACCAGTGACAAAACAACCTCCTACCCAGAGGCAAACAGAGGCACATGAAACACCCCAGCAGATTCCAAGGGCGGGCAATTACCGAGCAGTAAAAGACATTAGCGGCGGTAGTCCCCAATCAACTTGTAGAAGAGCCCCCAAAGCCACAAGAGCAGTACTTACAGGGCACCTAGGGAAGGTAACCTTAGGCGCATGCAGCCCGAGTACTGGTGAAATTACTCCTGGTTCACACACCACCCAGGATAGAACCACACCACAAGGCACAGCACTGAAACAAAGCTGGAGCCAGTGTTGCATTACCGCCAAGTCTCACATCAGCCACAGAACTAGAGGTGTGGATAGCCGGAACAGGGGTCTGGGGCTCTCCCTTCCCCCTCCTGAGGAGGGGGAGCTACACTGATGCCAAAGTTTAATATATCCATATATTCCACAGCTGATGCGACTTAGTAGATGGTACTATCTTAGTGTATAGAAGCTTCAAGGAGTCACTAGAGAAAGGGCTCTCTCATTGAAACCAGCCATGATGGCCCCGATGGAAGATCTGATCGACATAACCAATGCCAAGGACAGAAGATGTCCTATTGAGAAGGCGCTCAAGAAGTATAGATAGGGCTGTGAAGGCAAAAGCTCCACAATCCCAGCAAAGGAGACAGCCCGACTGCCTTTGCTGCCAACAGGATGGTCCATCATGAGCTGGCTGAGCTACACTCCTACTGATCAAGCCCTGCCCCAACTCTGAAACCTTCTGATACAATAAAGTCAGGACCAGGCAGAAGATCAGACACAAAACAAACCACATCCCAGGAGGCAGAGGAGGTGTGGACAGAGCCAAGGTAGAATAAACAAACTCTCCAACTCTGATCCCCGAAACACAATGGGGCCAACTCCGTAGCATCCAAATGACCACCAAGCTGCTACCTTGAAAATGGGAAAACCATATCCATAAAGCAGCAGCTGTCTGGAATGCCTCAAGAATAGGGAGGCCGAGAAAGAACAGAGACCGAGAGCGCACACAGGATGCAGGATTTCAGGTTGTAGGTGTCATAGACCTAACGGGCATCTAGGCGGAGGCAGAGAATGACTGGCCATCAGTAGCAAGTCTGTCAAGCACCTTACAAATTTGCACGTAGCAAGTACAAACTTGGCAGGCAGATAAAATGGCCTACATTGGATTAAATTAACAAGCAGGACACCTAAGCACTGGGAACACTTGTTGAAAGGACAGTTAATGGATGCAATAAAAATATGCGGGTGTGAAAGATGGCCACTGCATGCTGTAGGTTCAAGCACACGAACCCCAGTGCACCCTGGAACATGGTGGAGGGGTGACAAGGAGACTTATGACATGGTTGCAACCCATCCTCCGAATTGACAGTATGGTTTAATACTAAGTGTAATAAGTACATTTCCTTACAGTCATACATAGTACATAATTGCAGTTATGGAGCTGTTACATTTACCTCCCCATTTATTCTCCTCGTTTTCTGTTAAGACACTTAGAATTTTAGGTTGAAGTTCTCAAGTTTAATTCACTATACTGTACACAAGTTTTAAATATCAAGAATTTCTTTTTCAGTTTTATTAAACAATAGAGAATTTATACAAAATTTGAACATTTCCTGAGTTACTTTACAATTTATTGATATACTGTACTGTATTTTAGTTTTGTTTTATTAGTTTTATAAAACTGTAATATCAATATAGCTATAGGTTAACACTTTCGCCCGGCGATAACTCAGCATTGAGTCCTCCGCAAAATAGGGGCAAGTCCGGCGAGGACTCAGCATTGAGTCCTAAGCACGGCAACAGTAGCGTTTTTTTCGGGAAGGTCTTGCTGCGGTTTTGGACATTATATGCATATACAGTACTCTTGTAGGGAATTTCACTGCGAATACATTGATACCAAAATTAAAGTCCTAGGACCAGAATTGAGGTAACAAAGTTGAAAACAGAATACCCATTTTATTGCTCTTCATTAGCGCTCAGGGGGTAACGCTCTGTCACCTTCCCTGCTCGTTGTGGATGGTATGCCGGGCTTTGGACTTTATATTTGCATACTCCTGTAGGGAATTCTATTGCAAAGACAATGATATCAAATGAAAGACGTAAGACGAGAATTAAGATGTCCAAAGTGAAGAGTGTACACATTTTATTGCTCTGGCTCTCTCCCGGTAACACGCTCTCACTTTCTCATCGGGCCTTTGGGCTTTATATGCATTTAGTCTTGTAGAGAATTCTATTGCGAACACATTGATACCAAAATGAAAGACCTAGGACGAGAATTGAGTTGACAAAACTGAAAAGAGTGTAAACATTTTATCACTCTTGTGCGCTCCCAGGTAACTTTCTCTCACTTTCTCTGTTAGTTGCGGATAGTAAGCCGAGCTTTTGGAGTTTATATGCATTTAGTCCTGTAGAGAATTCTATTGCGAACATATTGATACCAAATTGAATATCTTTGGACGAGAATTGAGCTGACAAAGTTGAAAAGATTATACACTTTTCAGAATTTACTGCGCTCCCGCAGAACGCCCAAGCCCACCTGGGGTAGAGGGGAGGTCCCACGCCCAGTGCGCGAAAGTGTTAAGTACTAATTGTAATTAAGAAGCAATAAAATGCTTATCTTCAAAACACTTAAGACAGTTAGGTGAGGTCGTGGTTTTCTATTCAGCTTTTCAGGTAAACTCAAATATTCACAATATATTTGATAGTACGATTTAATACTAAGTGAAAATAAGTACAATTCCTGACTGCTATGAATAGTACATAATTGCACTTATTTGTGCTGTTACATTTACCGCCCCATTTTTGGAGGACGGGCTGCATGGATGAACCTTCTGACAGATGAGGGCAGTAATCAGAGACAATGTATCTGACTGGAGGAGTGTTACTAGCGGAGTATCACAGGGTTCAGCTCTTGCCCCAGAAATGTTCATCGTCTACATAAACCGTCTACCAGAAGGAATACAGAATTATATGTACATGTTTGCGGATCATGCTAAGACACTGGGGAAGAGAGGAGACGCAGACAATTGTAATGCCCATCAAATTGATCTAGATAAAATAAATGCTTGGAGTATCAAGTGACAAATGGAATTCAATGTAAATAAATGCCGTGTTATGGAATGTGTAATCAGAGAAAATAGACCACATACAACTCACAAATTATGTGGAAAGAAATTACAGAACTCTCATAGAGAATGAATTCTATGGGTGGTTTTGGATAGTAAGCTGTTGCCAAGGAACACATAAAGAATATTGTGAGAGGAGCGTATGCAATGCTTTCCAACTTCAGACTTGCTTTTAATTATATGGATGGTGAAATACTAAAGAAACTGTTTATGACTTTTGTGAGACCAAAATTGGAATATGCAACAGTTGCTTGGTGCCCAAATCTCAAGAAGCACATAAATAAACTGGAAAAGGTGCAACAGCATGCAACAAAATGGCTTTCGGAACTGAAAACAAGAGTTACGAGGAGAAATGGCCTATGAAAACTCCACCCTTTGAAAGTACTGTATATTCATGTCTGCCATTAACGGGGTTAGGCACTCAGAAAAGTAGGTGCCCCAAAACAGACTCCAAATGGTAGCAAATTGCAACCCAAGACCAAACAGAGCCCATGAACACCCCCAAGAATAACAAGGTAACAATGAAATCGTCATCAACCTGACACACCACTCATTCGTGCCAACACCCCCCCTACCCCTAGACCGCCAATTCGGAGACTGATCAAACGGAAGGTCTTAATCTACTGTAGTCCTTTCTTGAAGACTCACCATAGGTCCTACTGCATGCCTTATGACACAAGGTAGTCCTCTCTTGAAGACTCACTGTAGGTCCTACTGTGTGTCTCTCATGACACAGGATAGTCCTCTCTTGAGGACTCACTGTAGGTCCTACTGTGTGTCTCTCATGACACAGGATAATCCACTCTTGAGGACTCACTGTAGGTCCTACTGTGTGTCTCTCATGACACAGGATAATCCACTCTTGAGGACTCACTGTAGGTCCTACTGTGTGTCTCTCATGACACAGGATAATCCACTCTTGAGGACTCACTGTAGGTCCTACTGTGTCTCTCTCATGACACAGGATAATCCACTCTTGAGGACTCACTGTAGGTCCTACTGTGTGTCTCATGACACAGGATAGTTCTCTCTTGAGGACTCACTGTAGGTCCTACTGTGTGTCTCATGACACAGGGTAGTGAGAGTGAGCATTACACCCACACGTGTCCCATCCTATATGAGAAACAGGAAGGTGAGGGGTAATGATCACATGAACATGTCTCCCCCCCCCCATCCTACTTATGTAAAAAGTAGGATAGGCCAGTGATGTTCATTATTATCTATCATGTGTTATCTACTTAATGTAGATAACACATGATTAGTTTGCTAAAGGAAAAATTCAAGGGTACAGGGAAGGTGACTACATAAAAATCTCCTGGTTGATCAGTCCAGCAACCAGAAGGCCTGGTCGGGGACCGAGCCCCGGGGACATTGAGACCCGAAATCATCGCAAGGGGTAAGAGTAATCAAATGAAAACTAACCTTGAATTTCTGAATGGCTTCTCCTAAGGCTTCAATTGTCTCTATGTCCAAGTGATTAGTGGGCTCATCAAGGATGAAGAAGTTCGGGAACCCATACACATGAGTGAAAACGCCACACGAGATTTCTGTCCTCCTGACAGACTAGCCACCTGCTGAAGAGCCAGATCACCACTCACACCAAATGAACCTAGCTGTCTGCGGTACTCTTCAACAGTTTTGCCTAGAATGAAAATCATAAGAGAGTTAAGTTAATTATGAGAAGGAAACACTAAGCTAGTATGACTATAAGTACTTAGAAGGGATACAGGGATATGGAAGTGGTACATGAGGACAGACTGCAGGAACAGAGGCCAGCCACTTGCCCATCGGCGGTGGGTCCCAGCACCTGCAGACGCGAGGTTATCGTTCCACTCACCTGCCAAACTGAAGGAAAATTATGAAAGAGTATAATAATTATATAATGTATCTCACTTGCAAATGAATGTACAGTATTTCTAAGATATGTGGATATGGTACACAAGGAAATATGGAATGCTTGCAAAGACCAAAAAACCAGCGTTGATGTAATGAAACGCCATTTTCTGGGTGAGTCCCGGAGGCTCCCGGAGCTATCCCAGGCTGATATGCTAATATCAGACTTTGGCATCATCATGTGTATGGAGTTCTTAGGCCTACCGGGAACCACGGCCAGAACTGGCCCCCTCAGAGAGGCAAGGGGAGCAATGCCTATAGAAGCCCCGTGTGGTTGGAAGCATTCTATGTCTGCCATCGACCGGACAGGCACCCA